>SNQJ01S0025840.1:48221-72594 GCA_010110895.2 Picea sitchensis
CCACACTTCCTTTCTTGCGTTGTTCTGTAAGGTTATGTGTGGTGCAAATTTCCCCATCCATGGTCAGGTCTGAGGGCTTCTACAGATGGGCAGTTCACCCCCATCCCCTCATTAACTCATGAGGAGCCTTCCTGGCAAGTAATTCATTCTAGGGTCAGAGAGTCGCTTTGGTCTTTGAGCCAGTAAAGTCCAATACGGTATTGGTTCGGTGGAAGTTAACGCCACCATTCCAGGTGCCTTCCACCACCTTTCATTATCCATCGTGGTCTCTTTCAGCAAATCCCCCTCCCAACAATCATGCAACACATATTCATAACATTATTTACATTCATCGACCCTTTATACAAAGGTCTTTCAAATCAAACGTTCACATCTTTGAGTTTGCCATAGTTCTTGGCCAATATAGTTATTTTTACAAACTGGGGAAATAGGGTTTTACAGGTCGTCTTTGTGATTGGTTATTTTTTCAAATCCTCACCAATCCCACACTCAAACTTCCTTTTCGACAAGTCCCCCCCCCCCACACCACTATTCTAGTTGCAGTACTGATGAAGAGACAAATTTCCTTTGATACCACATGTCACGACCCGATAGGATGCATGTTCAGATCTTGCAATTGTTCACCTCTTGAGGGCATGTGACACCACAATGATTCTTACTTGGTTTCTTGGCACACCAAGAATACTTTGTCTGAAATATGCCTCTTCACGTATAGCATACTTAAACTCTATTCTAGGCTACCGACGAGTCACACTCCTACTCTAGTGAAACTCTTTTATACTTAGGCAATTGTTAATATTTTAACACTTTTCATATATAAGCATACATCGATGAACATGAGAAACCAAGAGAAAAACTATGGAACAAACGAAGACATACACAAAAATAGTGTGGGTGGCACAAACCATTCCTAGCACCTGACTAAGCCTTTGTTATTGTGAAAAAATTACAATATGAGCACTACTTGCTCGGTTTACAAATTCGACAGAGTCACATGACTTGCCTTACCTCACCCAGACACTCATACATAGATTCATCACACCAAGATTTTTTGTCGCAACTGTCTCTGTAACCTCCTACATTGTAGCTCATACGTGCCCTCAACTATAAAATTGTTTTCCCTTCATTTCTGTAGACTTTCACCAAGCTAACACAAAGTTTTGTTTTGCCTCACACATGCCTCCAATAGAACTACATTTCAATAATTCCCCCAAACCTACCAGAGAATCTCACCCTTGGCTACATGTCTTCCATCTTGGTAGTCATGCCTTAGTTTGTTGCCTTAGAATTTTTCTCCAAACCTCTTTCCAATCTTATGCATTCCTTGGTTGTGTGCCCTTGCGCTCTTATAGGGACTCCAAGGGTCACTTGTGTGAAACGTCATGTCTTTTGGTCGTGTCACAACCCTTTTCAAACCCACACTCAAATGATGTGTTGCACCCCTCTTTGGACCAGGTGCGCCTAAAAAAGCCAGTGCGCCCATCAACCTTCGTGTCACTTGGATCGATGTTCCTTATCCTTTGGTTTGTGCCCCTATCCTTGTGCATTCTCTTGTGTTTATCATTGTGACTCCTCATGGGTGTGCTAGTGTGGTTTTCCAACCTCTTCGGTGTGCCCATGTTGTCGAGGGAAGATGGGTCCGCTCCTTGGGCATGCTCCCAAGTTGCCCTGCCCTTTCCCAAACACAACCCAAGTCTTTGTAAATTATTCTAAGGAATGTAAGGTTTGTGCCCCCTTAGTGTCGCATGTCACCATCGTGCACCCAAGGTGCTCCTTCTCACACCCAAACATATTCATTCTCCCAACTAATCGATTCCTCCACTACAACAAATCCCTGTGATTAGCTCCCTTTTTTCCTTCCATTGGTTGTTTTAATGTATTTTTCTCCACGTTTTTGCTAAAATCAATGCTATTTATTGGGAGGGCACTATTTATGGTGCTAATTTCATAGAGAAACACAAGTTGGTGTTAATATAGGCTCTAATAGTGCCTATTTTATCTCTCTATTTAATGCCCAAGTTAGCACCTAAGTTAGCTCCCTATTTAGCGCCCTAGTTAGTGCCCCAATTAGTGCCTAGTTTAGCTTCCAGTGTAGCTTCCAATTTATCTTTTAGTTTAGCTTCCAGTGTAGCTTCCAGTTTAGCTTCTAGTTTAGCTTCCTTTTTAGCTTCTAGTTTGGCTTCCAATTTAACTCCTAATGTTCCTAAATAGTAATTTTGTTGATTTTTGGGGGGTTAAGTGGATAGGGGCTTTGGGGATTAGGTGATTTAGGGATTTGGGGTCTAGGGATTAAGGGTTAAAGGATTAGGGGTTACAATTTAAGGTATTAATGTTAAGGGATTAGGGGTTATAGTTTAAGGGATTAAGGGTCAATGGCTAATGGATTTAGGGCTTAGGGGTTAGGTAGTTTAATGGTTAATTGATTAGGGATTATATATGGTCAAGGTATTAATGACATCCATCGAACCTGCACATAGTCATCAAGATCGTCTATGTCTCATTGTCATCATCCATCATTTCCATATATAGAATCTTTGTCGGAACTCTCTTGAAATGTCATGGAACTTCCAATACACCCATCACAAATGTCATCTTGCATCGACCTCACATAGTGAGAAGTGAATGGGGCCAACCTAGAAATTTCTTCAAAATGTGCCTGTATGCGTTGAAATTTGATATGGTTATACTAGACACATGCCTTGACGGTATGGGAGGGTTTCAAGACTCAAGGATGTCTGATGTCCCTACATAATATTTGGGATCGTCCATGTTTACATCAATGTTCATCATGCACATATCATTGTCATCATTCTTCATTCCATTCTATAGAATCGTTGCTAGAAATATCTTGAAATTTGACATGGAACTTCTAATACACCCATCAAAATTTTCTTCCACCAAACCCGCACAGTGAGCAGTGAATGGGGCCAATGTTGATTTTTTTCAATTTGTGCCTGTATGTGTCAAAATTTGACATGGTTAGACTATATAGTTTCCTTGATGGTATGGGAGGGTTTCAAGACTTACGGATTTTTGATGTCCCCACATAATATTTGATATCGTCCATTTTTTCATCAACATTAAATATAATGGATGTCTCATTGTCATCATTCATCATTTCCATACATAGAACCTTTGTCGCAACTCTCTTGAAATGTCATGGAACTTCCAATACACCCATCACAAATGTCATCTTGCACCGACTTCACATAGTGAGAATTGAATGGGGCCAACGTTGAAATTTCTTCAAACTATGCTTGTATGCATCAAAATTTGACATGGTTAGACTAGACACGTGCAATGATGGTAAGGAAGGGTTTCAAGACTCAAGGATGTCTGATGTCCCCATATAATATTTGAGATCATCCATGTTTGCATCAACGTTCATAATGGACGTCTCATTGTCATCATTCTTCATTGCCATCTGTAGAATCTTTGTTGGAATTCTCTTGAAATTTCATGGAACTTCCAATTCACCCACCACAATTGTTATGCACCGACCCCGCATAGTGAGAAGTGAATGGGGCCAAAGTTGAAATTTCTTCAGTATGTGTCAGTATGCATCAAAATTTGACACAGTTAGACTAGACACATGCCTTGACAGTATGGGAGGGTTTCAAGACTCAAGGATGTATGATGTCCCAACATAATATTTTAGATCATCCACATTTGCATCAACATTCATCATGCACATATCATTGTCATCATTCATCATTCCCTTCTATAGAATCATTTTCAAAACTCTCTTGAAATTTGACATGGAACTTCAAATACACCCATCACAAATTTATTCCACCGACCTCTCATAGTGAGAAGTGAATGGGGCCGACGTTGAAATTTTTTCAATCTGTTCCTGTATGTGTCGAAATTTGACATGGTTAGACAAGATAGTTTCCTTGATGGTATGGGAGGGTTTCAAGACTTAAGGATGTTTGATGTCACCACATAATATTTGAGATCGTCCATGTTTGCATCACCATTCAATATAATGGATGTCTCATTATCATCATTCATCATTTCCATTTATAGAATATTTGTCGAAACTCTCTTGAAATGTCATGGCACTTCCAATACACCCCTCACAAATGTCATCTTGCATTAACCTTGCACAATGAGCAGTGAATGGGGCCAACGTTGAAATTTCTTCAAACTATGCATGTATGCATTGAAATTTGACATGGTTAGACTAGACACATGCCTTGACGGTATGTAAAGGTTTCAAGACTCAAGGATGTTTGATGTCCCGACACAATATTTGATATCGTCCATATTTGCATCGGCGTTCATCATGCACGTCTCATTGTCATCATTCATCATTTCCATCTATAGAAGCTTTGTCAAAACTCTCTTAAAATGTCATGGAACTTCCAATCCACCCATCACAAATGTTATCCACCAACCCCACACAATTAGAAGTGAATGGTCCAACGTATAAATTTCTTCAAATTGTTCTTGTATGCATCAAAATTTGATGTAGTTACACAAGACAAATGCCTTCACGTTTTGGGAGGGTTTAAGGACTCAAGGATGTCTGATGTTCCCACATAATATTTGAGATTGTCCATGTTTACATCAACGTTCATAATGGACATCTCATTGTCATCATTCATCATTTCCATATTTAGAATCCTTGTTCGAATGTTCTTGAAATTTCAAGGAACTTCCAATGCACCCATCACAAATTTCATGCACTGGCCCCACATAGTGACCAGTGAATGTGGCCAACGTTGAAATTTCTTCAATCTGTGTCTGTATGCATCAAATTTTGACATGGTTAGAGTATACACATGCCTTTATGGTATGGGATGGTTTCAATACTCAAGCATGTTTGATTTCCCCACACAATATTCAATAACGTCCATGTTTTCATCAATGTTCATCATGCACGTTGATCTGATTGTCATCATTTGTCATTTCCTTCTATAGAATATTTGTCAAAAATCTCTTTAAATGTCTTGGAACTTCTAGCATGCCCATCATCAATGTCATCCACTGATCCTGCACAGTGAGCAGTGAATGGGGCCAATGTTGAATTTTCTTCAAAATGTGACTGTATGCGTTGAAATTTTACATGTTTACACTAGGCACATGCCTTGATGGTATGGGAGGTTTTGAATACTTAGTGACATCATTCCCTTAATAATTTCCATCACCATGTTTTTCATTTCCATCATCGTCATCATCATCATATTCATCATGACCCAATTTTTCCATCCATTCCAACAAAGATCAAGCCTGACATACCCATCATTACAACGAAACCTAATGAAGATGCCAATTTCCATGTATTTGTCTTTTTCTTGTGGAATTCTTTGAGATGATTAAACCATGATTATATTAATTTTAGACAACCCAAAATAATTTTATAGGGTCCAACATGCAAGTGGTTTAATTGTTAATGGGTTAGGGATTATATCGGGTGAAGGGAATAATGACATCCATCGAACCTACATGGTTACCAATGAATGAGGCCAACGTTGAAATTTCTCCAAATTGTGCCTGTATGCATCAAAATTTGACATGGTTATACTACGCACATGTCTCTTGATGGTATGGGAGAGTTTCAAGACTCAAGGATGTCTGATTTCCCCACATAATATTTAAGATCGTCCATGTTTCAAGGGGTTAGGGGTTAGATGGTATAAGGTTAAGGTCTTAGGTTTATGCTTGGTGAAATATTTCAGTTTTAAAAAATATATAAATTAATGAATAAACTTTGGATACATTAATTAGCCTTATCGTATGGATTCACATTGATTTACATATACGATATATTTAATTATATTTTTTAACAATTTCCAATAAATGACCACTAACCATGTTAACTCTTATATAAGTAATCCTATTTTTTTTTTTAAACAATTCATAGAAAATATTGAACACTTTAAGGATATTGCAAAAGGTAATTTGTATTGTCGGAAATAATACTGAATCATTTCATGAAATTTTGGTCCATAAGAATCAACATTTTAAAAACTGGATTACAAATAATTCTAAAAATTTAGAAGTCTTGGTCATTAACATTATTGTTTGCAACAATGTCATCCAGTTTATCATTGTCAATGTTCATATGTTCTTTCAAATATTTAATATTATCATCATCCTCTTCTTGATCTGCATTATCTTCATCATCATTAAAATTTGGTTGTAGACCTTCTATATTGTTACCAGATGTATTTGGATCATCATTTTCTATACCATCCATATTGTTGTCTTCCATAACATCATCTAAATCTGGATTGTTGTCTTCTTGTTCCTGAACATAACCATCTTCAACATCATTACAGATGTTAATTTATTCTATGTTCTCTAATCCATCTCTCTCATTTTGTTGGACATCATTGTTTTTCTCAATATCCACTAATGCATCGTCAAATACACGCCTTAATCTTGGATCATAATGTATGACAAATATCCATTTCAGGTCCAAAATATTTTCATAGAAAAGTACCTGCACATGAACGACATACATATATTAGACATATCTTATAACACTTTTATTTATTAATAAACACATATATTATCACAATAAACTATGAATCAATAGATTAATGATCATTATTGCTTCTTATTTGAGTTAAAGAAATACTTGCTCACAATGAATTGGTAGAACATAAAGCTCCTTATCCTCCGGTAGGAACCTCGAGGAATCTATAGAAAACAATCCACTATGGGTATCATGTATTTGTGTCCTCTCAAATGCTTCATACCATCTACACTTAAAAATACAACATTTAAAAGAGCGGTAATCCAACTCAATAATTTCTTGGATTTTTCCAACATATTGTAGATTCCCTTCAATAATATTCTTATCTTTTTAGCTTGCTCCACTAGATTGCTTGAAATCAACCATGATTCCACAATCAAAGGATCATCTCTTTACATCTACACTTTCTACATGATAATGTCATCCATATTCCCACATTGAAGGATATTTCCCCGCCTGTGAAAGACCATTTATTTTAGTGAAAACAAATATAATGACGAATATTAAAAGAGTTAATAGTGTCAAAACTGTAAGGAAACAACATTTTGTAAAATTCCAACTGTACCTTTCTTTCACATCCTCTACACATGTTGATTTGATATTCTGTTATGTTTGAATCTATACATGCATCTTCTATTTTATTTTGAATTTGTTCAGTAACCATTCTAGAGTGAAATCTTTGCCCCATTCCCCAAGCACAACACTTGAAATTGGAGTGTTCCTTGGGTTGGATCTCTTAAATTGTCTTCTTGCTTCTAACACTTCTTCTCTCTTTTTATCATACAAATCAATCCATATTTTCATAAAGCCCATGTAGTACAGAATGAACTTGTTGAGTATTGTACTTTCATCTACACCTATTACATGTCAACATGTTTATTTCAAACTCCAAATGTTTTGCAGTTAATTTGACAAATAAATTACAGGGAAAATTAATGATTGCAAGGAAAACAACCAGATGAATGATCATGAATTTACTTACTAATTTCTACTTGAACACCATTAGATTGTGGTTTTTCTCCATCAATAATATCTTATGCTCATTCTCCATCCCAAAAGCATGCCCCATATTCAAAATCCTTACCAAGGAATTCACATAGGAAGAAAATTCTTCATTCAATACATACCATTCAGCCATACAACCCTCTGGATATGCCTTTTGTCGAACATATATTTTTAGAGTTTTCATATACCTCTCAAATAAAAACATCCACCTCGTTGATACGACACCTACTAATTCAATGTCATCGACTAGGTGTATACGTAAATGGACTTGTAGGTCCATGAAGCTTGTAGTGAGGTCCCTCTCAAATGAAAATACAATTTCTACAATTTCCTTCTTCCATTTTGGTACTTCACATTCATGGATCTCCTTGGAGGTTACCCACCTAATATAAGAATAGTAAATTAGTATGAACCTTTAGTGAAAAATTAAAATGCAATATAATATCTCTATGTCTCTCACACATGAACATTTCATACCACATACCTTGTAAATGATGACAATCCACTTATGGCATTCCTTAAGTCAACGGTAAGACATGAATCCCCCCTAATTTCCAATGGCATGATATGCTATCAAACACATTCATCAAAGGTCATTAGTAATTTTTCTCACATGACAAAATATCAAAATATATTTAGTACTAAATCAATGTTACCAGTAAAACTTAAATGATGATATATAATACCTTCATAAAATTATGAAAAACATGTGTTTTAAATCCTGTGATATGTCCATCAACTGTAAAAGCTTTATCCAATGATGACCCATAGCCAGTAGGTGTGCTTATTGAATGTATGACATTTTTTAGTTGGTCTAGATCTATTTTTTTCAAAATCCATGGAGCTTATGCATATGTTTCATTTTCCCCGTTTGGCCATAAATGTCTTCTATGAAATTTGGTATGTGAAAGAGAAATGTCTCTCCTCAAAGAAAAGGTGTCCTTCTCTTTGCTTGATATATGTCGAAATATAGAATCTAGGAAATTTTCGAAGATGAGCATAGGATCTAATAGGTGAGATATTAATAGATCGTTCCATTAAGGGAGCTCATAAAATATGGATTTCCTTTTCATTCCTTCTGGCATATTAAATACAACTTGTACTAGTTCTTCAATTAAATCACCCCGATCAAAAAAATCCTCCCAAGATTTCAATTCAGCATCTTCATACTTCTTAAGCCAATCACCTGGACCCATAATCATGGGAGGGCCTCTATTTTCAACTTTTCCATCAAATTGATTCTTTAGAAAATTTCTAAACTTATGATCTTTGTTGATTAATTGGGTTGGTTGTCATTGATGTCAACCCTTCAAGAAAGTGTGGTAGTGAATTCCGATAGCACAAAGGTTTGGGTAATGGACCCAAGTTTGTTTGATGAATAATAGTATGAGTTTTGATATATTTGCAGGTAAGACTATTCTAGATGGATAGTACATGTCATTCCATTTCTGGTGGTATGTGGAACGTCACATAACTCTTCACTGTTTGAGAGTTATGGCCTTACGAAGTTGAGGACCCTCATATGATTGGCTTGAAACCCCAAAAGGTCAAAGAAGTCAAAGTTATTGCAAAGAGGATTATTTAAATAATAAAGTTAAGTGACAAAGTCAAAGAGGACTATTTAAATAATAAAGTGAAGTAACAAAGTCAAATAGGATTATTTAAATAATAAAGTGAAGTGACAAAATCAAAGAGGATTATTTAAATAATAAAGTGAAGTGACAAAGTCAAGGAGGATTATTTAAATAATAAAGTAAATGGAGAACTTTCTAATTATGGAAAGTGGTTATAAGAAAGCTAACCCTAAAATGAGAAAAATGGGTTAAGTGGTCAAGTGGCTATTGGATACATGGAAAAGCGGTAAATTGGGCAAAGTTGGACATAGGTGACTATGTGGACAAAGTGGCCTAGAAGATGCTTCCAAGGAAGCTACTTGGAGAGTATAAATAAGAGGCAAGGCTCTCTCATTTTAATCAAACTTTAGCATATTGAATATATAAAGGTGACCAAGGTAACCAAAGGATATCTAAGCTTAATTTAAGAGGGAAGGTGAAGTAAAGAAGGCTGAAATTCAAGGGAGGATAAATTCTTTTGATGATGCTTTCTAAGGTATGTTATTTACAGGTCATCTCAACATTTTTGCAATAATGTTTTTTCTAGAATGATTCAGACCGTGAAATTTGGAGGCCATTGAGAAAACATATCCAAGTAGATGTGGTACAAATTTCAGCTTGTGGGTTGTTGTATTTTTGGAGTTACACTCCATGGAAAATAGGGTTTGTGGTTAGTCTTGAAACTAGTCTAAAACAAGTGTTTCGGGTAAAAACGTCATAACTTCTTCATAACAGATCCAAATTTAGTAAGACCAAATGTGTTGGTTAGAGTACAGTCTTTAGTATTCTTTGTAAAATTTTAAGATCCATACAAAAAATATTCCATGCAGGGCACACTCTACAAGTTCGCTCTATAGAATAAGGTAGAATTCTACAAGGTATGCCATGTTTGATATAACTCCTTTTATGAGAGGTTCCAAGTAGTGACACCTGGAGGAATTGCATAAAACACACTGAAGAAAATTGTGTAATATTTTCAGATCTTTATTCATTACAGGTACATAGTTATGATTATTTCAAGTTAGGGTTGTTGACTAATCCAAAACTAGTCATGTGAGACTAAAGTAAAGTTTGATGAAAATGCTAGTCTCAAACTAGTCATGTGAGATCAAAGTAAAGTTTGATGAAAATAATAATATCTTGTTGTTTAAAGTTAAGGAAGGTTTGCAGGTATGTGATCATATACACCAGGTCTATTACAGAGTTACAAATCAGATTTGGATGATGAAATTGATGAGGGATTTTGGTTGAGGTTGAGGTACAGGTTGGTGCATGGTTGATGCACTTGTTTATGGTACAAGTTGATTAAAAATTGAGGTACAGGTTGATGCACGGTTGATGTATGGTTCAGGTTATTGGTACAGGTTGTTTGGTGTAGGTTGATTTGTACAGGTTTACAATAGTATATGTCACAGTGATAGTGTGATAGTGGTTTCATCAATCTACTTATACGTCATGGTAGTTGGACGAAGCAAGGATAGGTGGTTGTAGCCACCTTCCAGTTGTAGTCGGAGAACATAGGGGGTTGTAGCCAGAGAATTGGGGAGTTGGATCTTCCCTCAGGTTGTAGCTTGAGAAACTATGGGATTGAAGCCTCCTTCCAGTTGCAGCTGGAAAACAAAGGAAGTTGGTGCTTCCAATGAATGTAATTCTTCAAGACATATAAGAAAAAACATTATGTGGTTTTCTCTCGCTTTGGGTTTCCACATAAAAACACTGGTGTGTTGTGTATGTGTATGATTGTTCATTTGTTCATTGTTTATTTTCTATGCAAATATTGGATGATAATGCTACATTGATATAAATTTTCATTATATGGTTAAAAAAGAATAGATTAATCTATTACTGATTCACCCCCCCTCGCAGTAATCCAAAAATTGGTATTAGAGCAAGTTCCTTTAGAAATCCATTTATCCACTGAAAGGTAGATCATGGAGAGAAACAATATGTATAAAAATGGAATACCATAGTTTGATGGACAAAAGTATGCATTTTGGAGCATAAGGATGAATACATATATACATGCATAGGGATCTGAAATTTTACAATCGATGGTAGATGGATACACAACACCAGCAGTTCCATCGACAAATGACAAAGAAATAAAACTCGGTCAGAATAATTCCAAAGCCACAAATACACTTTTGAATGATATTGGAGAATCGATATTCACCAAAGTTGCACATTGTAAATCCGCTAAAGAGATTTGGGAAAAAATTCAAAATATTTATGAAGGAGATTCAAAAGTCAAAGAAACAAATCTTAAAACTTACAGAGCTTAGTTTGAACAACTAAAGATGAAGTAAGATGAGAACATTGAAGCTTACTTTTTACGAGTCGATGAAACAATAAATGTAATCTTGGGATTGGGAGAAGAAATCAAAGAATATGTAATTGTTCAAAAGGTACTAAGATCTCTTCCTATGAGATTTGACCCCAAGATATAAGAACTAGAATAAAGAGCAGATCTAAACTCAATAAACATGGACGAACTACATGGAATCTTCATAGAATATGAAATGAGAATTGAACAGGAAAATCCAGATATAAAAGAAGTATCCTTCAAAGCATCCAAAAGGTCAAAGCAAAAGGGAAAGAAAAAAGAAAAAGAACATAGCAACATAAGTGACATCTCAGAAGATGATGAAGAAGCATCCAACTTTGTCAGAAGATTGAACAAGGGGACCAATGACAGGTATAGAGGTAAGCTTCCTTTGATTTGTTTTAATTGTGATGGTATTGATCATTTTTCTAACAAATGTCCTCATAATAAAAAGAGAAATGATGAAGGTTACTCAAATAGAAAACAAACATATAAAGGAAAAAGAACCAAAAATAAAGTTGTCAAGAAAAGCTTATGCACCAAAGAAGACATATCATCATCATATGAAGATGAAGTTAGTGATAGTGAGACATAAATATTTTTATTCATGGCAGTAGAAGACTCTAATGAACAAGACTCCGAAGAAGAAGATGAAGAGGCCGAAGAAGAATATGAAGAGGCAGAAGTTGAATACCGAGAAGAATTGTTGTGTTCCATAGAAGTTATCAGAAGAGAAAAGAAGAAAAACAAGAAACTAAAAGCAGAACTAGACAAGAAAGAAGACACTCAGGAACTAGAACAAATGATAAAAAATTTGAAGGTTCAAATTGAAGAAGATAAAAGAATTGAAGAAGCACTCAAAGAACATCTAGAAGGAAGAGACAAGATCATTGGAAATTTGGAAGAAAAAATTGTCACATTAAGAAAGGATCTTCAAAATAAAAATATGCAGAACAACTCAAAATTTTTGAATGACATTATCAACAATAAAAAACCTCATCATGACAAGTACGGACTTGGATACAATCAAACATAAAAGGGATTAATCTCTAAAGTAACAGAACAAGAAACATATCCAAAAAGATATGCAGAAACAATCAAAGGGGATAGGAGGGTCTACAAAGAAAATTATAGGGACACTCATCCACTGAGAAGATTTAGATTTTAGAATCAATGGCTACCAGAAATAGATAGGCCTCGGGAAGAAGAAGGATTCATAAGAGTACCTCCTTTAAGAAGATATTCAACTTCCAGTTATCAAACTATTGTTTTTGGTTTATGTTATGCATGTAATAATTTTGAAAATAAATTTTTGAATTGCAGAGCTAACAACAAGAACATAAACAACTTTCAAAGTCATACACAAAATGGTTATCCAAGAAGGCCTGGTGAACACAAAGAATAAGTTACATCAGGTTTGAATCTTTGAGCACTAAAGTGGAATGCTACAAATGTAACAACTTTGGACACATGGACAAAGATTGCATAATGACATTCCCTCCTAGAGAACCACAACAGAACAAAAACATTCACAGGCATGAACCTCAGAAAAGGACATGGGTAAGAAAGCAGAATCACTATAGCAATGAAGAATGCACACTCACTCTACAAGCTAAGCAGAAGAAACATGGTTTGTTTGTTGACAATGGTTGTTCAAAACACATGACAGGTGATAGAAATAGGTTTCTTACATTAATAAAGGAAAGAGATGGATCAGTCTCCTTCGGAAATGTTGATTCAACTAAAATCATTGAAAAAGGCACAGTCAGAATTGGGAACAAGAATACCAAGGAAAACAATGTTCTACTAGTAGAAGATATGAAACATAATCTTCTAAGTGTGAGTCAAATGTGTGATCAAGGTCATAAAGTTACTTTCGATTCACAAAAGTGCGATATACGAAAACAAGGTTCATGAAAATTGATTGCAACAGTTGCGAGAACTTCAAGAAACATATATGTATTAAGTGAAATTGGAAATGAAAAGTGTTGCCTAGGAAAGGAAGATGAAGTTGGATATGGAACAAAAGAATGGGTCACATACATTTTGATAACCTTGTCAAAGTTAGAAAAAGGGTAGCAGTTAGAGAAATTCCCTAGATCATGAAACCAACCAACACTTTATGCAAGCATTGTCAACAAGGAAAGTAAACAATGACCAGGTTTAAATCAAAATAATATTCAATGACAAGATCACTAGAAATTGTGCATACTGATCTAGTTGGAAAAACTACAACAAAGGGTTTAAAAGGCAAGAAATACTTTATGTTATTAGTTGATGATTACACAAGAATGACTGTAGTATTCTTTCTCAGGAATAAGTCAGAATCTTTTGAAAACTTCAAGGTCTACAAGGAAATGGTTGAAAATGAAATGGATTCAAAAATCAAATTCTTGAGATATGATAATGGAGGAGAGTTCACTTTAAAGGAATTTATTGACTGCTGCAGTAAGAATGGAATAAAAATGCATTTATCTGTTGTTAGGACACCTCAACAGAATGGAGTTGTTGAAAGAAAGAACATGACAGTACATGAAATGACGCAAACAATGCTAATGGATTCCAAATTGACAGATATCTTTTGGACATAGGCAGTGCATACAACAATTCACATTCAAAATAGAGTAATTCTCAGAAAGAACATTGGAAAAACTCCCTACGATCCATGGAAAGGAAGACCAACAAATGTGTTGCACTTTAGAGTTTTTGGAAGCAAATGCTACATCAAAAGAGAAGATGGTAGAATGGGAAAGATTGACTCTCGTGTGGAAAAATGAGTACTTTTTGGTTACTCAAGTATAAGGAAATCATACAAGTGTTACAACCTGAGATCGAACAAAGTTGTTGAAAACATCAACATAACAATTGATGAAACAGGTAGACAAGAATTAAAGGAAGAAGAAAATGAATCAATGGAACAACTTTACGAAGAAGAAGCAGAATATGAAGATGGGGAATATGAAGTGGATCCAACAGAAGCAGAAGAGAAAGTTCAACAAGTTCCTCCAAAGACACCTAGCAGACGAGTATAGAAGAATCATCCTTCAGATCATATTATCGGAAACAAAGATGCAGGAATTGAGATTAGAAGAAGAATCCGTTCACCAGAAAAAACACACCTAGTACTCTCATCTACGATTGAACCAACCTGTTTTGAAGAGTCCAACAAGGATGAATTTTGGAATAAGGCCATGGATGAAGAATTGGATCAAATAGAGAAAAATGACACTTGGGGATTGGTTCCAAGACCAAAGGATAAAAATGTGATTGGCACAAAGTGGGTATACAGGAATAAATTGAATCAATATGGACAGGTTACAAGGAACAAAAATAGATTGGTATGTAAAGGATATGAACAGGTTGAAGGAATCGAATTTGAAGAGACATTTTCCCCAGTTTTCAGAATGGAAGCAATCTGGTTGATTTTAGCTTATGCATCCTCCAAAAATATTAAAGTGTATCAGATGAATGTAAAATCAACTTTTCTGAATGGCAAACTTGAAGAAGAAGTCTACATTGAACAACGAGAAGGATTTCAGTTGTCAGAGAACATAGATTATGTGTCTAAATTAAAGAAGGCCTTGTATGTTCTAAAACAGGCTCCTAGAGAATGCTACTCTAGACTGGATAAATATCTACAACAGGCATGGTTTAGAAAAGGAAGTGTAGACAACAACCTCTACATCAAGGCAACTCAAGATAGTATTTTATTAATTGAACTGTATGTTGATGATATTATTTTTGGAATTACTGGTGACAGGTTAAGACAAAAATTTGCAAAGGACATGCATAATGAATTTGAAATGTCATTACTTGGAGAACCATCCTTCTTTTTGGTTCTTCAGATACGTCAAAGAAACCAAGGAATTTTTATTTCTCAAAGCAGGTATATCAGAGAAATGTTAAAGAGGTTCAGAATGGAAGATTGCAAACCATTTATCACTCCCATGCAAACTAGTTGCAAGTTGAGAAAAGATGATGATTCAAAGTCTATAGATCAGAGGCAATACAGGTGAATGATTGGTATCCTACTATATGTGACAACATCCAGACTAGATGTAATGCAGGCAGTTGGACAAGTGGCACGATTTCAAGAAACACCAAAGGAATCACATGTATTAGCAGTGGAGAGGATTTTCATATATCTCAAAGGAACATAAGAGTTTGGATTATGGTATCCAAAAGGAAAGGATCTATCACTTATTTCCTAAATAGATGCATATTGGGCAAGTTTCATTGGTGACCGACGAAGCACCAGTGGAGTAGCGTTATACTTGGGTCAATGTTTATTATCATGGCTAAGCAAGAAAAATTCATCAGTATCTTTATCTACAGCCGAGGCAGAGTATATTGAAGCAACAACATGTTGTAAACGAGTTCTATGGGTGAAACAAACTCTGACAGATATACAAGAAGAGTATGATGAGCCCATTTCAATCTATTTTGATAATACAAGCGCCATCAGTATCTCAAAGGACCCGGTGATGCACTCCAAGATGAAGCACATTCTAATCAAGTATCACTTTCTACGGGAACATATTGTAGAAAAGAACATCAGAGTTGAATATGTGGGCACAAAAGAACAAGTGGAAAATATATTTACAAAACCTCTTCCATGAGAATCCTTTGAGTATCTTCGCCAAAGACTCAGAGTTATTTCAACTCCAAAATGAATGATTTTGAATTCGTATCTTATTGTCTTAGATGTACACGAGGAAGCACCATAAAGAGGACATTTCAGGTTGGCAGATCAGACGAGTCAGTTAGGGGGATCAGACCCGAATGGAAAGATACATTTTCCATTGATGACAAAGGGGGAGAGATTTATTAGATGCAAAGGACATAGGCATGGTTCTAGGGGGATCATTGGTCACAAAGATGCAAGTATGGTTCCAGGGGGGGAATGAGTGATATGATTTCAGTATTTCACCAGAGTGTTGTCATAAATTCCAAAGGGGGATATTGTTTATTAATTGTGTTGGTTTTCATTGATGTCAACCCTTGAAGAAAGTCCGGTAGTGAATTCTGGTAGAACAAAGGTTTGGGTAATGGACCCAATTTTGTTTGATGTATAGTGGTATGCATTTTGATATATTTGCAGTTAATACTATTCTATATGGATAGTACATCTCATTCCATTTTCGGTGGTATGTGCAACGTCACATAACTCCTCACAGTTTGATATTTATGGCCTTACAAAGTTGAAGGACTCTCATATGATTGGCTTGAAAACCCAAAAGGTCAAAGAAGTCAAAGTGCTTGCAAAGAGGATTATTTAAATAATAAAGTGAAGTGACAAAGTCAAAGAGGATTATTTAAATAATAAAGTGAAGTAACAAAGTCAAAGAGGATGATTTAAATAATAAAGTGAAGTCAGAAAATCAAAGAGGATTATTTAAATAATAAAGTGAAGTTACAAAGTCAAGGAGGATTATTTAAATAATAAAGTAAATGGAGAACTTTCTAATTATGGAAAGCGGTTATAAGAAGGATAACCCTAAAATGAGGAAAATGGGTTTAGTGGTCAAGTGGTTATTGGATACATGGACAAGTGGAAAATTGGGCAAAGTTGGAAATAGGTGACTATGTGGACAAAGTGGATATGTGGACAAAGTGGCCTAGAAGATGCTTCCAAGGAAGCTACTTGGAGAGTATAAGTAAGAGGCAAGGCTCTCTCATTTTAATCACACTTGAGAATATTGAATATTTATAGGTGACTGAGGTAACAAAATCATATCTAAGCCTAATTTAAAAGAGAAGATGAAGTAAAGAAGGACGAAATTCAAGGGAGGATAAATTCTTTTGATGTTGCTTTCTAAGGTATGTTATTTACGGGTCATCTCACCATTTTCGCAATAACTTTTTTTCTAGAATGATTCAGATCGTGAAATTGGGAGTCCATTGAGAAAACATATCCAAGTAGTTATGGTACAAATTTCATCTTGTGGGTCATTGTATTTTTGGATTTACACTCTGTGGAAAATAGGGTTTGTGGCTAGTCTTGAAACTAGTCTAAAACATGTATTTCGGGTAAAAACGTCATAACGTATTCATAACAGATCCAAATTTAGTAAGAAAAAATGTGTCAGTTATATTACAGGCTATACTATGATGTGTACAATTTTCAGATAAATACAACAAATATTCTGTGCGGGGCACACTCTACAAGTTTTCTCTCTAGAATAATCCATAATTCAACAAGGTATGCCTTTTTTGCTATAACTCCTTTTCTGAGAGGTTCCAAGTAGTGAAACCTGGAGAAATTGCATAAAAAACACTGACTACCATTCTGTACTATTTTCATATATTTATTCATTACAAGTACATATTTATGATTATTTCAAGTTAGGGTTGTTGGCTAATCCAAAACCAGTCATGTGAGACGAAAATAAAGTTTGATGAAAATGCTAGTCTCTTGTTTTTAAAGTTAAGGAAGGTTTGCAGGTATGTGATCATATACACCAGGTCTATTACATAGTTACAAATCATATTTGGATGATGAAATTGATGAGGGATTTTGGTTGAGGTTGAGGTACAGGTTGGTGCATGGTTGATGCACTTGTTTATGGTACAAGTTGATTACAGATTGAGGTACAGGTTGATGCATGGTTTAGGTTATTGGTACAGGTTGTTTGGTGTAGGTTTATTGGTACAGGTTTAAAAAAGTATATCTCACAGTTATAGTGTGACAATGGTTCCATCATTATACTTATACGCCAGGGTGGTTGGACGAGGCAAGGACAGGTGGTTGTATCCACCTTCCAGTTGTAGCCTCCTTTTGGTTGTAGCCAGAGAATTGGGGAGTTGTAGTTTCCCTTAGGTTGTAGCCTGAGAAACTAGGGGGTTGGAACCTCCTTCCAATTACATCTCGAAAACAAAGGAAGTTGGTTCTTCCAATGAATGTAATTCTTCAAGACATATAAGAAAAATCATTCTGTGGTTTTCTCCCGCTTTGGGTTTCCACGTAAAAACACTAGTGTACTATGTATGTGTATGATTGTTCATTTGTTCATTGTTTATTTACTCTACAAATGTTGGATGATAATGATACATTGATATAACACTTGCATTATATGGTTAAAAAGGATTAGATTTATCTATTACTGATTCATCCCCCCTCTCATTAATCCAAGAATCTTTTAGTAGAAAAACCTTGTTGTTTGTGTAAATAAATTTATTTAGATATTTAGAATACCTCCCTTCAAATTGATATGAACATCTTGGACATGAAAATATCCCCTTTGTTTGAAGCCCTGCAATTCAATAAGTAATGTTAATAGCATCATCATAATAGTATAACAGTAAGTATGAAATTTGGGATGAGAATAAATTATGAGTGTGAATACGTAAATATTTTATCTTACCAGAACAAACACCAAGTCCTAGGAAATAATGAATAGTCCAACATAAAACACCATACAACATGAAGGACCTATTTTATGGAGGATGTGATATGTCATACATTCTTATGCCTTTCCATAGTAGTTTCATCTCATCAATAAAATGCGCAATATAAACATCCATATTTTTAACTTGATGTTTTCCCAGAACAATGAGAGTCAACATAAGGTGATCATTTCTAACACTCATCCATGGGGGAATATTGTATAATATCAATCCAATTGGACAAACACTATAATTTTTTCTAAGGAAAGAGAATTGGCACACTCCATCAATTGAAATACCAAACCTAATACTATGTGGTTCATCTTTGAAATTACTTGGCCATTTTTCCTCTATGTGTTTCATTTCTTTGGAGTCGATTGAAATTCACATGAATCCATATTTACTCTTGTTCTTTGCATGCCAGTCCATCAATTGTGCAAGTGACTTGCAATGAAACATTCATTGAAGTCTAGGTATAGTTGACATGTGACGTAAAACCTTGTTTGGAACTGTAGGACCTTGTACATCTGTACAATATCTCTTCTCTTTGCATACAAGACATTCTACCTTGTTTTGATATTCATCTCTGTATAAAATGAAATCATTTCTACATGAATTAATTTTATCATATTCAATCCCCAACTCATCCAACAACTGACGTGGTTCTCTGCAAGTTGATGGCACCACATTCTCTTTAGGGAATATTTTAGTTTTTAGTGTCGTGTAGGATTGCCAGAGATTAAATCAATTAAATGTTTGACTTATGATGAACATGTTTGATATGTCAATATATACTACTATTGTTTATATAAAACATATGTTTTATAACATCCCCTTAAAGAAATATAAATGTAGTTGATGAATTTTAATGAATTACGTACACCAATTGACAATGCAAAGTAAGAAATACATTTCAAATCACTTCAGTAGGGTAGTGAATCCTTTGTCTGACCAAGAAAATATTTATTCGATTTCTAATAATATCAATGTGCATGCAAGATTTGAGGTTCTACTTGCACCTGATCCGAACACGGGTGTGTTCGCAACTTGCTTGATTGAGTCTTTTAGGTTTTTATCATCAAGATTACGTTGGTGGTAATTACCCATACTATCATTGTTACTGTCAACCATATTATCATTATCATCATCATTATTTCCATCCCCAAAGAAACATGTAAAAATTTCATTCAATCTTTCTTCATGCACTGCATTTTCACTATCATCATCATCATTAAAGATATGTGGCATGTCATCATTGTATGTTAATCTCATTAGCTCTTCAAACTTATCAGCTGGTAGTATTATCTTTAATGTTGATATTTTGTCCCTGGTATGGTTTAAAGGATGGTTTAGATCATCCCGTCCAAATATTAATAACCTAGATTGATCTTGGGTATTAGTAGGTGTATCATCAATGTCTTATACCTATCAACATACACAAGGATTGTTTGGAAAGAATTGGATAAATCATAAATTTATCAATTTCAAAGAAATATAATCAAATATATTGTCTTAACCAATAAGAATATAGAATTTATGAACATATATACATCAATTGAATAACGAAATATTATTTTATATACTACTTCTTTTATACAATAATTTAAAATAAAACACAATTTTGACAACATAGTGTATAAAATTTCAATCCACACTCATTGATTATTCTTTGGTTTTATGCCCTTACAAACATCCTTGGGAGACCTTGTTCTTCTATTTTCTTTCATGCAGGAGTGCATTTTAATAAGGGGTGATTAATCAATAACTCATCCCCAATGGTAAGGTCCATAATAGACTCAACCATTATCAATCTATCAATGTCTCTTTCCATATCTCCATATTTATCATTTATAACTTCAAAAAATTGACAATTCGGTCTTACATTAGTGTCCCTTCCCTTACTATTATTTATAAAACCTGCAATATTGTTTTTTGTGTATGCACATCCATATATATACATAATATGACCTCTATTAATTTCTTTTCTACTTTCCAACTGGAGACGATGTGTATACATATTTGAATTTAGACCATATGATGACATGCTAGGATTATATTTTTCTATCCTTCTCCATTCACCATTGTAATATGATGGACCATAATATGGAATTAATCTCCTAGTGGTTTGTTGTGAATTGTTTCTATTTTTAGATCCCACATGGACATTTTGGACAATAAAGAGGCCTAGATTTTCTCCATGAATATTGGAGGGTCGTATCATGTAGTTGTATCCCCAAAATTGAAACACCTACACTCTAGGTAGTTGTTGATCATTGGTCCAAGCACAATATAATCGACGATCAAATGTATCTTTGTAAATTGTCCTCAAACTTAGGGGAAATTCATCATCTCCATCTCATTCATTCTCATAGGGTATGTATTTCACCTTCCCCTTGTCTTTAAGCAAATTATGCATCTTTAAAGAAGTTCTTGTTCTATTACTTGTTTTTATCAAATCTTCATCTTCAAAGCTTGTATATGTGCACATATTTTTTTAGATGTATCATCTAATAAATGATCATCACCCTCTAGGATAGAAGTCAGTGATCCAAGAAACTTTAAACCAAGAACTTAATCATGCAAGTATTCATTAAGAAAAAAATTATTTATTTAAATAATATAAAACAATGTTTAAAAGAAGTATACATATTATTTATATCAAATTGGAAAATTCCTTACCAAAATTCCAATTGGATTTGAATCGGTTGTAGGAGGCATACTACCCACTGGAATCTCATCATATATGTAATGTCTTTGTACA
Source organism: Picea sitchensis (assembly GCA_010110895.2). Taxonomy (NCBI): domain Eukaryota; kingdom Viridiplantae; phylum Streptophyta; class Pinopsida; order Pinales; family Pinaceae; genus Picea; species Picea sitchensis. The sequence goes on from SNQJ01S0025840.1 coordinate 69,797, forward strand.
ATCTCTCGTTTGAATTGTTTCTTTCCATGACATACAAAACATCCACAAACAACAATTTTCTCAAAGTATGCATCCCATGTACTATAGTCCATACCAAGCTCTTGTTCAGTGCAATCATTTGTTGTTTCTGCAGGATCCATTGTCATATCCTCTTCCACCCACTGTCCTCTATGTGATTTAACAGTTTTAGGTCCACGTCCACGTACATATATTTTTAATTTTCTAGTTGAATTCTCAAGCTCTACATTTGCTCCAATCTCCATCTAAAATAATCAACAACATGCATTAATTTCTAACAAGATTGGATAATACACTATAAAAATTAATAATTTCATGAAAAAACATGGACATTTCACAAAATGCCATCAAATTAATTTTTCCTAAGTTAAGTCAAAATTAGAGTACCTAATTTCATGCGTCATCCATTGTGTCCTCATTTGATATGACATGATCGGTTTCCATGGCCTCATATGGATCCTGTAATACACAACATAGTCAATACTGTTTAGTACACCAATTATATTATTTCAACGAATATGTTATGCAACAAAAAACCCCACCTTAGTCACATTTTTGACATATTGATATCATGTTTTGGAGTTGAAAAAAAATAATTTTATGACCCTAGGTATTTACATCGATCCAAAATTTCAACAAGAAAAGTATCCAACATCTCTATCCCACATGGCCATCCTGATTTTCAAACTTTTCCCTTGATCGCAGAATCACATTTAATGACCATTCTTTTGCATTTTCAACCTATAAGTTTGAGATCAAATGCCACATGGAAAAAAATTACTTTATCTCTTCTATGTTGTAGCATTTGTGAATTCATAAAGACCTTCCTCCTTTGGTTGAGGTTTCTTTTTATTCTTACCTTTATTGTATCTGCGGATTTGGTCATCATATCCTCTTCGACCCACTTTCCTTTCTATGATTTAGTAGGTCTATGTCGTCCACATCCTCTTTCCATGGTCTCCTATGGATCTTGTTACACAACAATAACAATAATTTTTAGCACATCAATCAAATCCATTATCATCTAATAAGTTAGGGAAAATAGGGCCAAAATTCAAAATTAACTTGGGATCAAACACCACATTATGTATTTGGGAACTTCAAACATTAATTCAATCACATCCACCACTCCCTACCTTCCTCACTGAGTTGAGTCTACACCACTTCTATTCCTCTACTAGTTTCCTTCATTTCAAAATTTCATCGCATGATAGAGAAAATATGCCATAACTTCCATGGCATACACATAATTGCACCTAAGAATAAGGTTGAAGTCAATAGGGGTGATAAAAATTTCTACATCTACTAAGACAATCTTATCACCTAATTGAATGGGAAGATTAGGTACAATTCCTATTGACTCACATGGTCGATGATAAAAGGTTTGCAAATAGGGTGTCATTGTAGCATGGATGGGAGACCCCAAGCACTACCAAACAACCATCATAATATAGCGATAGATTATCTCATTAATTATACATTGATGAACACCAATACCAATACCAATACCAATATCATACCAATACCATACAATACCAATACCATACAATACCAATACCAATACCAATATCATACCAATATCATACCAATACCATACAATACCAATACCAATACCAATACCATACCAATACTAATACCATACCATACCAGTACCATACAATAAAATACCATACTATACCATACCATATCATACCAATACCAATATCATACCATACCATACCAATACCAATACCAATCCCATACCATACTAGTACCAATACCAATATCAATACCAATACCAATGTCAATACCATACCAATACCAATACCAATACCATACCAATACCAATATCATACCAATACCAATACCATACCATACCATACCATATCATAACAATACCAATACCATACCGATACAATACCATTGCATATCATTGCATGGAAATGGTATGCATTGGAAATGATATGGATACCAATACCATACCAATACCAATACCATACCATACCATATGAATACCAATACCATTGGAAATACTAATACCAATACCATTGCATTGCCAATACCAATACCAATACCAATATGCATTTCTAATACCAATAMCAATACCAATATGCATTACCAATACCAATACCAATATCATACCAATATCATACCAATACCATACAATACCAATACCAATACCAATACCATACCAATACTAATACCATACCATACCAGTACCATACAATAAAATACCATACTATACCATACCATATCATACCAATACCAATATCATACCATACCATACCAATACCAATACCAATCCCATACCATACTAGTACCAATACCAATATCAATACCAATACCAATGTCAATACCATACCAATACCAATACCAATACCATACCAATACCAATACAATACTATATCAATACCATACTAATACCAATAACAATACCATACCAATACCATAATATACCATACCATACCATACCATACCATACCATACTATACCATACCATACCATACCAATATCAATACCATATTGTACCATACCAATAGCAATAACAATAGTAATACCATACCATACAATACCAATTCCAATACCATACCAATACCATACCACTGCATACCAATACCAATACAAATACCATTGCATACCAATACCATTGCATGGAAATGATATGCATACCAATACAATACCAATACCAATACCATACCCATACCAATACCATACCATACCATACCAATACGAATACCAATACCATTGCATGGCACTGGTATGCATTGGCAATGATATGCATATCAATATCATACTATACC
>SNQJ01S0025841.1:8208-26592 GCA_010110895.2 Picea sitchensis
AATTTTCTATCAAGAATTATGAAATCCTTATGATCGTTGCATTTTAATTAGAATTTATGGAAATAAACTGGTTATGATCATTGTAAATAATTTTTGCAAACCCTAGATTTAGATAATTATTGATCGCTTCCATCTAAAATTTCAGCTCCGTAATGTATAAAAATTTGTATGGTCGTTGTATAAACTAAATGAAAATCCGAATTTAGAAGTTCATGTGGTCTTCTAAATTATTTGAAAATCGGTGGTGTTCCTAAATTTCATTGTATGATCTCTGACTTGTAAACTCCTTTCGAATTTAATTGTTAGAGAAGCTATGGTTTTAAAGTTGAATCACATTTTTAAATGTGAAATTCTTGGGACTCTACAAATAAACTGGAGATCCAGAAACTTAGCTCTTAAAGCAACCGTTGTAGAGGTAGATTGCAGTTCAATTTTTCTTAGGCGATGTTTCCATTGTTGAAATGGTTGCAATTCTGGAACTAAGACTTTTACGCTGCCAAATCAAATTGCAGCTCCTGTAATTGAAAAATATTGTATCGATGCCAAATCAAATTGTAGCTCCTGTAATTGAAAAATATTGTATTTCTTCCAAATAAAATTGCAACTCCTGTCATTTGAAACTTATTTGTATCATTTCCAAATCAAATTGCAGCGCCTGTCATTTGAAACCTATTTGATTCACTGCCAAATCACCAAATCAAATTGCAGCTCCTGTCATTTGAAATTTATTGATTCACTACCAAATTATTTTACTAATTGGATTTTGGGAATTCTTTGATTCCTCACACATTTGACTCCTTATTTTTTATTTGTTTCGCTTCCTTAATTGATAATCTAGGATAAAAAAAATTAGTATTTCGTATCTTCCCATTCTTGTAGAGTGAAGTGGTATGTCCAATAATTTTGGGTATAGTATAAGCTACCCTTAATACTAGTTAATTTATGTAATGGTTGGATAGACTACCCTTAATTTAGTTGAACTTTTAAAATGATTATTTTAAGAATTTTATGTTTCTACTTGAGAGTTAAAAAAAACAAAAACTTAAGGATGCCTTGGAGTGATATTTATGGGGAGTAAATTGTATTGAAAGCTTAAGATTTTTGGTGCCTATAATTTTGAACAACAGTCAACAAATGTTATATGATAATGATGCATTGAGATAGGACAACTTACATTGGAGATGAAATAAGAGTTTATACGCACAATTCCATGATAATGATTAAATAATCATGTTAAGTATGCATAATATGGATATTTTTATATTTTCGGAATTTCAACTTATCTTTTACCAATTAAGAACTGTTGCTGACATTGTGATTAGAGGATGAATTAAACGAAAGTTGTTAGTATAACTTGAAACAAATTGATTATTTTTTGTTAGGGTTAGCAGATGTATTATATGAAAAGTTTAGTGCCTTTTGGATAGAGAACTTAATGTGTGGATTCTCACATGGATGTTAAGTGAAATTTTGTTATGCCTCACAATAGATGTTATAAGATGTTATTTCCCGATTCACGTGAATAATGCTAAATGATTTGCTAAACATAATAGATTATACTCTATGTTTAAGTAATTTATGAAGGATATTGTTGTGGAATTGGTCATGAATATCGAAGTATGATTGTGGTAAAGGGAACTAGATATCTCCTTGTTCTTCAGAACAAGCAGCAGTACTGAGACCTTAAATGGTCAAAATAAATCAAATGAATCTTGGACTTGAGCATTGATTATGTGTCTTGGAGGTCCTAAACTTGTAGGATAGGTTGGGTGGGTAGCTTCTTTATATTATCTTTATGTGATATGGTTGATTGAATTATATTTCATTCAGATTGATTGTGTAGTTATTAATGCATTTTGTGATGCATATTACTTCTCCTAACATTTGTTTCAAAAAAAAATATTTACCTGTTTTGTACTCACTTATTTATTGTCATAACAGAGGGGACGTCACATATGGTATCAAAGCGGGTTCAACCCTGCAAAATTGACCGTTACGCCTTCCATTGTGTTAAATAAATGATTAAAATTATATTGCTAATTAAATTTTGAAATCGTATGTGCAGGTAATCATGGTTAGAGGATGTAGGGGAAGTAGACAATGTGGTGCAGGAGGAATAGGTGTGACACCTCCAATAGTATCCACACCAGATGGGTCTGATCCCAAGGGAGAATAGCATATTACTGATCAGGAGCAACTTGTTGCGGGAGATGTGGTAGGTATGATGAGATCCTTCTAGAGGATGTTAGAGGCATTGATCAACCTCCTAGATAGAGATGAGGGTAGAGCATATGTTCCTAATGAGGCTTCACAACATGCTTCGGTTGGTAGTAGTAGTATACATAGAGAAATCGAGAAGGTAAAATTTCCCAAGTTCTGGGGTGCCTCAGACAACTTAGTTGCCAAGGCATGGTTGGAGAATATGACGATGTTCTTCACACTTCGTGATTACACCTCCAACATGAAAGTCCACATGGTGGTATTTCAATTGAAGGGGAGTGCTCTTCTAAGGTGGAAGACGCTCCTACCTTAGCTAAACATGGTCATCGAAGACGTGTCATGGGAGTTTCTTGAGGAATGGTTCCAAGAGAGGTACTTGTCTGAGGAATTCATTGAGTTCCATCTTAATGAGTTCAACGCCTTACGACAGGGTGGTCGTACAGTGCCAAAGTATGAGGCCAGATTCATGGAGCTACTTAGGTATGATCCACATCTGAACATGGAGAAGTTAAAGGTCAACAAGTTTTTGTTCAGCCTTAACTTCAAAATTTGTGTGAAGGTGAGGATCCTAACACCTCAAGTGTTGCATGGTGCAATTCAGAAGGCCCTTATAGCTGAGGAAGAGCTGAACAATGGGGGTCAGGGCATGACTCTTTCTATATCGACTGGACATATGACATCAAGAGTGTAGCAACATCATACACCAACCAGATAGACTTTAAGGCATAGAGATACACCTAGAGGACCTATGTTCTCTACACCACGACGACAGGCACCTCAGCAAAGGACTCCTTATAGAGGACCACCGCAACAACAACGTCGTCTGCAGCAGGAACAACATTCTAGGCCTATTCAATAGAATAGACCAGGATCACAGAGTACTATGTCAACATATTATACTTCAAGGACTAGGAGCATTGGACCGAAGACTGGATGTTGGACATGTGGAGAGCCGCATTACCAACGAGATTGTTCAATTGAGAAGGCCAAAGCAGTTAGATCATTAGGACCCAATACAGTTGGAGATTTGGGGAAGGCCCATAGGATACATGCAACGGTGAATAACTGCCAGGTCAAGCACCATTCCACTGTGCTCGAGACATCAGGTACAATCACCGACCAAACTTTTAGTATATTGATAGATCTAGGTGCTACAAAGAGTTTTATCTCTAGTACAACGCTAAAGATAATTAAGGTAAAAGAAATCGAGAATGATGAGTTCAAATATGTAGAAATGGCATCGAGTGCCAAGAAAAAGGTTGGAGGAAAGGTTACGGACTGTAGCATTAACTTGGGAGATTTTGTAACGAAGGTCAACCTATATGTCATGATCTTAGGATCTTATGATATAGTGATTGGTATGGATTGGTTAGAATCGCATGATGGGATACTTAACTGTAAGACAAAACGGTTAAGCTTAACAGATGATTTGGGACAAAGTAGAGTAATTATAGGAAGGAACCAAGGGGTGTCCTTGAGATTTATTTCTTCCCTACAACTACAGAAGAGTATGCACAAGGGATGAAAGATTTATGCAATCTTAGCGCTAAACGAAAAGGGCGAGGTAAAAGGATTAGAAAACCTTCCTGTAGTACAAGAGTTTGTAGACTTGTTTCTAGAAGAGTTACTAGGTTTGCTGCCCGAAAGAGAGTTAGAGTTTACAATAGACTTGAAACCTGGAACTGAAAGAATAGTGAGAATGCCATATCGGATGTTAACGCCAGAATTGCAGGAGTTGAAAATGAAATTGAAGGAATTGTTGGATTTGGTACTTATACGTTCAAGTGTGTCAGCTTGGGGTACGCTAGTTATTTTTGTGAGAAGCATGGATCGTGGAGACTTTGTATTGACTACCGTCAATTGAACAAAGCAACAATCAAGAACCAGTACATGTTGCCAAGAAGAGATGATTTGTTTGACTAGATGAAGTGAGCGACGATGTTTTCTAAGATTGATTTGAGATCGGGATATCATCAATTACAGATTAAGGAAGAAGATATCCCTAAGACTGCATTTATGATGAGATTCAGACACTATGAGTTTACAGTTTTACCATTCGGATTGATGAATGCCCCAGGGGTATTCATGATTTTGATGAATGGGGTGTTCCGCGAATACTTGGAAAAGTTTGTTTAAGTATTTATTGATGACATACTGATTTATTATCGAATGAAAGAAGAACATGATAAACATTTAATATTGGTCCTACAATGTCTACGAGAAAACAAATTGTACGTGAAACTATTGAAATGTTCTTTTTACCAATCAGAGATTCATTACTTGGGATATATCATATCTGGTGAAGGTATGATTGTGGATCCAGTGAAAGTAGAGGCTATTATGGAATGTCTAGCACCGACACATGTACAAAAATTATGCATCTTTATGGTTTTAGTAGGATATTACAGAAGACTCGTCGAAGGTTTTTCAAAGATAGAAAATTTGATCACAGAATTGCAAAAGAAAACAAGAAGTTCATTTGGATAGAAAAATGCGTAGAAGAATTTCAAAATATTAAGGATTTTTTGACAACAACACCAATACTAAAAATCCCCAACATGAAAAAAGAATTATTGGTATGCATGGATGCATCCAAGGAATGTTTAGGCAGAGTTTTGATGCAATATGGTCGAGTGATGGCTTACATGTCAAGGAAATTGAGAAGGCGTGAAGAGAACTACGCAACACATGGCTTGGAATTATTAGAAATTGTATATGCCTTGAGAGTTTGAAGACATTATCTGATTGGATGAAAATTCGAATTAAAGACAGATCATTGTGGATTGCAACACATATTTACATAGATTGACTTGAACTCACGACACAAGCGTTGGTCAGAATTAATTAGCAAATACGATGTTGAGATTACTTACATTAAAGGAACGGTGAAAAGAGTGGCAGATGCGTTGAGTCAGAGACCACACATATTCTCGGTAATACCACTTAAGACAAATCTTTAAGAAAATATTCTAGCCTTATAGATAGATGATGAATGGTACAAGGAAGTTAAGAATAATATCATACAAGATGGCATGATGATACCTAAGTATGAAGGTTATTCTTTATACAACGATGGATTGTTGATATTTAATGGAAGAATTTACGTACTGCCTAACGACAAATTAAGAAATTTAATCTTGAGTGAAGCGCATCGAGCAGTGTACATGGCTCACCCGGGATTCACGAAAATGAAGGCAGACCTTAAGCCTTTATTCTTCTGGAAAGAAATGAAAGAAGACATAGTTAGTTACATGGCAAGATGTTTAGAAGGTTAGCAAGTGAAGGCTAAACATAGACATCTAGCGGGATTGTTAAATCCACATGTTATTCCCAAGTCGAAATGGGAGGACATTTCGATGGACATTATCGTTGGATTTCCACTGACGGAAAGGAGGCACGATTCGATTTTTTTGGTAGTTGAGACCCTGACGAAGAGTGCACACTTTATTCTAGTATGTAAGATGTATCAGGTGCTAGACATCATGAGAGTATTTGCTAGCAAGATTTTGAGATTACATAGAGTACCAAGAAATATCATATCCGATTGAGTACCAATGTTTATAGGACGATTTTGGACCAGTTTCCAAGAGGCTTTGGGAACACAACTGAATTTCAGTACAACGTATCACCCTGAGATAGATGGACAAATAGAGAGAATGAACCAGATTTTGGAGGATATGTTGCGTATGTATGTAATGGACCAATAGAAACGTTGGGAGGATTTCTAGCCACTAGTAGAGTTTTCATACAACAACAACTATCAAAGTACGATTAAGATGGAACCGTTTGAGTTTCTCTACGGTCGACTGTGTCAGACGTCGCTGAGTTGGGATCGACTTGAGGATAGGGTCCTAGTAGGACTGGAGGTGATCCAAGAAATAGAATAACATATGCAATTGATAAGACATAGGATTAAAGAAGCACATGATCGACATAAGAGATATGCAGATGCGCATCGCGTTGAAAACAATTATGAAGTTGGCGACATAGTTTTCTTGCAGGTAAAACCACACAAGTGTTTTATCAAATTTGGAAATGGTGTTAAACTCTCTCCTAGATTTGTGGGACCTTTCAAAGTTGTGGAAAATAAAGGACTCGTGGATTATCGACTAGCCTTACCTGATTCTTTGAGGCATATGCACGATGTATTTCATGTATCTGTTTTGAGACAATATATTAGTGATCCTTCACATGTTATTGACATTAGTTCTTTGCAGGTGTCAGACGAGGGTGCTCTCATGGTGGATCCAATCCGCATTATGGACCATCGCATTCAACAACTACAATGTTGAATATTCGATCAGGTCAAGGTCCATTGGGACAATTATAGTCCACATTTGGCTACCTGGGAGGACGCGTAAGATGCGTCAACAGTTTCCTTGTTTGATAGATTAGACATATAGATCTATGTCAGATAGTTTTATTTACTTGCATTTATATATTGTACAAACTTCGGGATGAAGTTTAAAACAAGAGAGGGTGTATGTAACATCCCACTCTATCGAGCACACTTTTATTGACTTATTCTTTGAGGATACTTGCGTGCAAGTGATCCGATTATGATACATTGTGATTTTGTTTCGATTATGGATTATAGATGATGATGATGATGTGTTGTGACTTGTTGTTATTTGATATATATGTATTTTCAGATGCTATTGACAAGTTTTCATGAGTGTGTAGGACACATGACATATTATGGATGTTGATGGCATCAATGGACTTCATTGGACTCCAGATTGAGTCAGGGAGTGAATTGTATTTTGTTTGAGTATTTCATTTTACACACATGTGACATATGATTGATTATAGTATGATTTATGTATATGGATCATTGACGGTGTTTTTTTCAATGGATGCAGGCTGGTGATGCATGCTAATCCAAATCACATCAGGAGTAAAGGGGCCATGCACAGAAACCATACATTGAGGGAGAGGTGTGGCGACATCCTTGTCAAATCCTACTAGCACTTTCAATGTGTCCTGAACTGTAGTTTAACAATTACCTAGTTCAATAGGTCCACGATGTCATGAGGGCGAGCTGTGACAGTCACTCACGAAGATTTCTAAGGAGCGCACAATAAGGCAGAGTCCTTATTCCTTAGAAGCCCTTAGTCTCTCACAAGGTCGACCTAGTGGAGTGTTGACTCCAAGGGTTGGACAAACTCCCAAAACTAGTCAAAGGCGAGTGGTACCCTTGGAGAAAGGAGGCGTGTCTTGAAGGGCATGTCACATAATTAAAAAAACTTGAGTCAATAAATCTAGGTGGGCTAGAAAACATTGAATTGATTAGACCTTGTCAGATTAAAATAATTAATTAAACAATGAATTTATTAATTATAAATCCCAATAAAAGTCTAATCCTACTTCTAAAACTAAGCCTAAGTTGAAGTTTAGTTACGGGACTATATTAAAATATTGAATAAATTAAAATAATAGAGATAAATCAATTTAAGGAAAAAGTGAAAAAAATATAAAGATTGGATGGAATGCACATGTGTGCATGAAAATATTAAATGGGATTTTTAAAACAGAAAGAAATAAAATATGAGAGAACAGGTGTATACATAGAGTGGTATCTAGAGTCAAGATACCACTAGTCTAACTAGAAGAAGACTCATAATCTAACTCTAACTAAGATCTAGTTAGGAGACACTTATTAAATGAGAATCTGGGGAATAAAGGGACAACTAAGAGCGAAAACAGGAACACATTGGGGCATGTGAGGGAAATTGACCTTTTAAATAAAATAAAATTGGAAATTACTTGTGCAACTTGGGGAGAGTGTGACAAGTGTGTGGGTGAATAATCTGTTGGCAGCCATTTCGCTTTTTTATCCTATCTCTATAAGTTGCCTACATAAGTGTTTTGGAACCCTTGATTCTCATCGCAAATTTTTGAATAAAACAACACTATCATTTTGCACATTTGCACACCCGCCTTTTGTTTTTGTTTTCACGACTGCAAGCGTGAAAACTTTGATTTCGAAGTCACGTCAATGGCATTAAAATCGTCACTAGATTATTATGGTTACTCTTGTCTATGTGTTCATTGCATTTCCAATTCATTTATGGTCACACAGTTGGCAAGACACCAAAACCTTTACTCATTTGACATTTTTTTGTTGTTAATATGATTTCATTTTTATGAGACTGTGATGATATTCTAATGATTGTGATTGATTCCTTGATTCAATGGTGGTTTGATGTTCTATTGCTTTTGATCGAATTCAATGATTTTATAACAACCCATTAACATGGTGATTAGACCCTAAATTCAATGGTTTCATATAAAGCATACGTTTTATGATTGAATCCTTGGTGCTATATTCAAATCATTGTTTTGATTTTAACACCATGTAAACACTATTGCTTATGCAAATATTTGTTTCAACTTACCATAGTTTTCATTAATTGTTTGAATAGCATTGCTTTTAACACATTGCAATAGTGATTTGAATCCCCATATGCGTCGTCGATTGTACATTTGGATATGACTATTTTGCATGGGTTGATTTGCTTCCACCACCTTCGCACACTTAGGCATTAATGTCTGCCTCCTATCCCAGGTTACCTCTGTTGGTTTTGGGGAAGTCTATGAGCTATTCGATCCTGAGTATACCCTGTCCAAACCGTTGTCCATTTACCCAGCTCACTACATGTTCTGTTCTATGGCACCTGTGGTGCGCATAGAACCTAATGGCAGACAAACACTCCTGCTATTCGACAATGCCCGCGAAGATTTGGAAAATAGTGGCTGGTTAGTTTTTATCCAGAGATTTGAGAGTTTTAACTTTTCGGTAGCCCAATAGTTCACCCTCACCTTCGATGGATGTAGGGCTAAGGTTGGGGATATACAGCTTGAGCTAAATGAGGAATTCCTTAGCTCGGCTATAGGCTTACCAGCTCAAGGGCAGAGGTGGTTCAAGAACTCGAAAGTGGACGAGGTGTCCTGGCCACTCCTTTTCACATTGAGGAAGGTTGTTAGTTGTGATAGAGGTATTCCTATCATTGCCCTCAAACCCAGGTGGCATGACCTATTGGCAATTGTTAATAAGTTTGTGACCTGCAAAGGTCGTTATGGTTTGGTATTTCTGTATCATCTTCGGTTATTGATGAATTTTATAGACTACCCTCTGAACATGCCGCACTATCTACTATGTAGTTTGTACAAGATGTCCAAACGTTTTAAGCGTGAGAAGGCTGATAGCAGCCTTTTTCATCACTGCTTGATCAAACTCATTATCGTCCACCATTTGAGCCTTAGTGGTGACTGTTGGCAAGCCTTCCTATCAAGGAATGGCTTTGCCACTCCCGAGTGTGTTCAGAAAGACAAGGTTGTGGTTACTAAAACCCTGGTTGTGCCAGTCGTGCCACCTCCTACCCTTCTACCCCCTGTCGAACCCTCGAATTACACGAACCTTGACCTATCCGATACCATGGCCGACTCGTGTGCTAAAGACAATCCTAAGGCCGTCAAGAGACCTATAAGGAAGAAAGGAAAAGGTGTTACTAGTGTCAACAGTAAGGGGAAGAAAAATGCACGATGGATATCCAGATGTGCTAGGAACAAGCCCAAGCAAAACGTTGACCAAAAGCCAATAGTGTTGAGCGAGGACTCGAACTCCGATATTGAACGTTTCCTAGCCGAGGAATACCCTTACTCTCATGGTCTCTGCTCAAAGGAACCCTACGACTATGTTTCCAACTTACCTTCGTGCCTCAAGAATGACCCTAAATTCCTGGGAATTAAGCTTCACAGTGACACCCCTAGTAACTTGAAAGAACCCTCGATTGTGATGCCAAGGCCAAATCAACCACCTTGTACTCAATGTAATGCCTGGCTTGAATGTTATTACACCGAAATTCCCCTGTTGCAATCTAAGATTAAATCTTTGGAGGAACGGGTGACAGCGTTGTCAAAAGAAAGAGACAGACTACAAGCCAACGAAAAGAAGAAAAATACCACCAGTTCAATTGTCTTCAGAAATGTTGAGGCCGCAACGGCCTTTGTCAATTCAACGTTATCATGATCGAATCGTTCTCCTACTGCCCAGGTATGTATTTCAACATCGATTTTGTTTTATGAGTCGGTTTGGATTAGTGTGACCGATTATGTTTGCTTTTAATTAGTTCTGTTCGTTTTAAATAGATTCGAAACGATTCTGTTATTTTCGAAATACCAAAAATGATTTCGTTATGAATCATGTATAGAAGATTTGTTTTGCTAAAAATGAACACAACTATGTTTTGATTGATATGATTTTGTTGTTCTTGGATTGGGTCAGCCATGAATTAGTTCGATTCATTCATTTTGGTTTGATTCTGAAACGATGTTGTATACCCTCAATTAGCATAGTCATTTGTATATGCATTGAAGATTGGATTTTCTTTCGATTAGTCCTGTTTGTTTAAGTAGATTAAGAAAAAAAAAACAATTATGCTTACTCCGAATTACCAGAAATGATTTCGTTTGTATTTGAATTAGCACGAAAGATTTCATTTAGAATTAGCATAAACTATTTTGATTGCATCGATTCGTTTCATAGCTATGATTTGGTTAATGCGATTTAATTGGTCTCAGATTAGTATAAATGATTAAATTGTTTCCGAGTTAGTTTGATTCAGTCTTCTTTGGTTTACGTTTGAAAACGATTCTGTCTGTTTCAAATTGATAATAAAAGTTGTTAGACAGATCGTAAATATCCTGTTATCATTTGATTAATTCAATTACGATTTCATTTGTTTTAAATTGGCATAAAGAATCTGGTTACTTCTAGCATGAACGATTTGCTTTGTTTTCAATTAGCAATTAAAGATTTGGTTTAATAGATCGAATATATTTTTTAAAAACGATTATGTTTTCAAATTAGATCAGCTACAAAATAGCAAGATTTTGTAGCTAGTCTTAAGATTTTGATTTTTGTTAATTTTATCAATAAAACATTATCTAAACTTGTGTATTCTTGTCTACCCATAGGTACCTACGAATTTCATTGACAAATTAGACATGCTGTGGCATTTTAGATATAGTTTTGTTTTAAGTTGTTGGTCATAGGCAGAAATAGGGACTTGGGAGATTGTTCTTAGATTTTTTGTAAACTGCTTTGATAATTCCCACAGGGATGTTTTACCCTGTGGCCTTTAAATAGTTGTTATTTTTTGTAATGAACCCATCATCACTGTTGGGAGAGAAAAGACTATGGATTTATGATGATACAGACTTGAATGGAAGTCGATCTTTTGTAACAGCTTTAGCTTTAAATTTATCATACTTTCATTCAGGTTTTGTGCATTTTAATTTGTGATTAAGTCATTGACTACTTTAGATATCAAGACTTATTACAGGTTAATGCGTTGTGACTTAAATTATGTCCATATCTTATGTATCTCAGTTTTAGTACAACAATTACTCTGTTTCAATTCAATGAATTAAAGGTTTATCTTCTTCGTTAAATGAATCATTTTGTACAAATCTTCGCATACGGGTTTATCTAACTATGATGATTTGTAAATTATAAGATTGTTGTTGTTTTTTGTTTGTTCTGTCATCTATATTCAAAGAGCATTGCTGCTTCTTGTTTACAAGAAGTTTGTAGAGAATTTGGTGCGGGTTTCCTCCCATCGTACAACTGAATCAGATACTTTGCATGGGACAAACTGGAAAGCGTTATTACAGGTTAGTTTATTAGTGTTATTTAAGTAGTTTAGATAGATGTATAGTTCAGATGTATAGTACAGATTGTTATTTTAATTATTCATCTTTGATAGTTGTTATTTTATTTTTGTTTCATAAAATTATAAAAGTAAAAAATAATAGCTTTGCTTTCATAGGACAGCTCACAAATGGTTTTTTCAGGTTTTCGATTTAAAATCTGTAATCTGTAAATACTGTACATTTTAGTTGAGATCTATTTCTGTTGATAATTGAACTTTTAATTTCATAGGATTATTGCTGTATAATATTAGACAGTAACTGTATATATTTATTTCAGATTTGTTTATTAGTTTTCTTTAATTGTTGTTTTCATTTAGATTAGTTCCTTTAGTTTAGTTTTCTTTCATTTTTTCTAGGACTTAGATCGGCCAACGGAGCCACTAAACCCATCGGGGTGGATCATCCCAAACGGATTGGGTTATTTAGACAAGCTCGGACCGGATCCACTCCTCCAGTTGACGAGCGTTCATTTTCGCCCGTCAACAAATGGCGCTAGAAGGAGGGCCTGAAACTTATTAATGGAACGAGGTGGTCGTAAGACTCCTCCACCACCTAACCGCTCACCTATAGTGACAAGAAGTCATTCAAATGACAACATCATCCCTCAAACAACAACCACATCAAACAATGATCTACGGATCACAGTTGAACCAATAACCCAAAATCCTACAGGTGGTGACGTACAAGAAATTGTCCGCCAATCTCTCTTGAGAACACATAGTGCCTTCGCTCATTTGAGGCAACCAAATCGGCCTTTAGACCAACCTTTATATTTCTCTGATATCAGAGAACAACTTGGAGGCACTAACCTCACTTTAAACCCTACAGATCCAATCCTCACTCCTGTTGTAGGAGGATCTAGAATACCACCCTCACCACCTCCATCACCTCCTTCTTCTTCTGGAGAAGACTCTTCTGATGAAGGCAGTTCCCCTTCTCAGCCTTCCACATCACCTACACCAATGGCCAACCAAAACAATCCTGCCAGACCTTGGCTCGACCAGGATGTTGTAGTCGTACCTGGGCCTCAACATCCCTTACCCAAACATCCGGAGAAGTGGCTTCCCAAGTTTGACCCTGACTCTAAACAGATCGCCGAAGATCACATTAAAATTTTTATGTTAGCCATTAGACTCTGTAATGTCGAGCATGAAGATGTAGTCTGTAGGTTGTTCCCCTATACTTTAGAGGCCAATGCCTCTACCTAGTAATTTGCCCAACAACCCCATACCATTGTGTCTTGGGAGAAGTTCGAATCCTACTTTTTTGAAAAGTTCGAAGACGATAAGTCCCCGGAAGTCCTAGTTATGGAGCTCTCTAGCTTAAGAATGAACCCAAAATAAAAAATTAAAGATTTTAATCAAAGATTATTAACACTTAAGAACCGAATCCCTACGAATTCCATGCCTACCAAGAATCTTATCATAGCATACTATACTAAAGACTTGCATCAAAGTATAGCCATTTGGGTAAAACGATCTAAGAAATATACGTTGTTAGAGGCCTTTGAAGAGGCCAGCTAGATTGAAAAAGACATCCTTAGTTTAAAATACACTACTAGCAATGAAACAAAGACTAGTCCTTCTTCCAAAAAGAATATCGAGATCCTCCCTAGACCTTTTCAAAATAAAATGCAACCTGAAAGCTCGGATTTAGAAAACCTAACTAAAGTCGTTTAAAAAATGTCAAATCAAGTTATATATTTGAAAAGAACGACCAAAGAAGCTTCTTCGAGCAAAGGGCCCTACAAACCCCCATTCAGGAAGCCTTTTCCCACCAACTGACCTAATCCAAATACTGAGGGCCTAAATCTAGAAAGTTTGCAATTCGCCCTTCAAACTATTCTAGAAGCCCAGGATAACTTGATGCCTTCTGAGATTCCTGAGGAGGTTGTTGAACAAGAGACAGTTCAAGAAGAAGAATCTTCTCCGAACATTTTTGGACACTTCTCGGATATCATTTTTCAAGCTAACTTCGAGACAGTACATCCCTACAATACTAGGAGTAAGACAGTAAACAAACCTTCTTCCGAAAATGCCACGACTCTGCCCCCAAAGCAATCTAAACCAGCTGAGACTAAACAGAGTCATGTAAACCCCAACTTATATTATGATTTAGTTGAAGACCTAAAAAAGTTAAGGGCTAACATTTATGTTTATGAGTTATTAAAATTTCCATTTTTGCTACAAAAAATGTTACAGAACATCGCAGAGAATAGCAAAAATGGTAATTCAAGAAGTAACAAGGTTGTACAGAACAAAGTTCCTCAGAAGACTTCCGCCAAGAATAATCCTGATCCTCACGATAAAGGAAGCCTTCCTATAAATAATGTAACAAATGTAGATAAATTAGCTTTAGAAATTGCGAGTAAAAAGCCACAAGCTTCCACACTTAGTACTCGCAGAAATGTACCTCCATTTTTGTTAACTTTTGAAATCTTTAATAGAAACGTGCACAATTGTATGGTAGACTCAGGAGCGTCATCCAATGTGATGCCATGGTCTGTATGTCAAAAGATTAACACTGAAGTTGAACCATCCACTTTAAAAATCATACAACTTGATCGAACTAGTGTCAAAGTCATAGGTGAATTAAGGAATGTGCTTATAAGATTATCGTCTAACCCCAAAGTTCATCAAGTGATTGATATTATTGTTTTGGATATTCCAGAAGTTTATGGTTTGTTTCTAAGCAGAGACTGGTTGGAGCAGCTACACGGCTATTTCATGACAGATTGGTCTCACCTATGGCTTCCAAAGAACAGCAAGCCCAACAAAATCAAGGTAAATCATGAACGCTACCTTAAGTTCACGGTCATAGATTTGAATGATCCCAATGAACCATTTACACCTTCTGCGGATTCACCTGAAAAACAAGGGATGGATACATTTTTCGGAAATTTCATGGCTGAGACTTCAGCTATCACCAACCCAGAACAACAGTCCGAGATTGTAGCATATGTGCAGCCAGCAGCTTCTACACAATGGTCTCATGCACCCGATAAAAATCAAATTTGGTCTCTTTATTTTGACGGGTCAAAGTCCAAAGAAGGAGCTGGAGCAGGCTGCGTTATTATTGATCCAGCAAGTAACAAAACCTTGATTGCATGTAGGTTAGAATTTGAATGTACTAATAACACAACGGAATATGAGGCTTTATTGCAGGTCCTTAGAAAAGCTTTAGATATGAACATTCAAAATCTGACTGTCTTTGGCGATTCTGAAATCGTGGTTAGACAAGTAAGAGATTATATCCACTGTCTGTCTCCACATCTTAAAAGCTACGAATCCGAGGTATGGAATTTAATGAATAAATTTTCTACTTTCAATATAAATTTTATTCCTAGATTGAATAATTCTGAAGCTGATCTATTAGCTAACGTAGCTTCCAAACTCTTTCCTGCAGAAGGCTTATCTACAAATGCATTCTTCGTCAAACTATTGTTCAGGCCATCTGTTCCCGACAACATCACAAACTGGAGAGTCTTCGATGACGATCAACAGATTATTAGCTTCCTGCATATGGAAGAAACTTTCCAAGGCGCGGTAATTGACGAATGCACTCACGACGACAATTTGCACGATTTCACGGTAATACCAGATCCGAGAACTCCTGAATCTTCATTGGACATGGTAAATTCGATCCCTAAGTCTGTAGTTAGATTAGAGAAATTTTACGATCTTCAAGATAAATTCAAAAAATCGGTCAACTGTAAAACCAATAGTTCCTCGTTATCATATGAAAAAGTAAACTTGGGAACTAATGACAATCCACAGTGCATTAATTTAGGGGTGGGGTGTTCTAAATAAGAAAAAGCTGCATTTATTAAATTGTTTAAAGAATTTAAAGATGTTTTTGCGTGGATGTATGATGACCTTAAAACTTTCGACCCTAACATCATACAACACGTCATTCCTATGAAAACCCAAACCTTTCCCTTTCAACAAAAATTAAGAAAAATGCACCCTAAGCTCGAATCGACCATTAAAAAAGAATTGAATAAACTCCTAAATGCTAAGATAATTTTCCCAGTTAGGCACACGCAATGGGTTTCTAACCTTGTCCCTGTCCAGAAGAAAAGTGGGGAAATCCGACTATGCGTCGATTTCTGAAACCTTAATAAAGCGTCTGATAAAGACAACTACCCTGTCCCACCCATGGAACAGATCCTTCAACAGGTATATGGTTCTGAGAGACTATCCTTATTGGATGGTTTTTCAGGATACAACCAAGTCCTGATGTCTCCTCCAGACCAACTCAAGACTACCTTCCGCATTCCATGGGGCACCTATGCTTACAGGAAAATTCCCTTTGGATTGATTAATGTCAGTGCCACTTTCCAGAGAGCGATGGACATCACTTTCTGAGGCTTAATCAGTCAATCCTTCGTAGTTTACTTAGATGTTGTTACTGTAATTTCAAAAAACAAAACTGATCATCTAGCTCATTTAAGAGCTATTCTACAACGATGTCGTAAATACGACATTTCCTTAAATCCTAAAAAATATATCTTCGCAGTAGAACAAGGTAAACTTCTAGGATTCATTATGTCAAGCAAAGGGATGATTATCGACCCTGAAAGCACGCAAGTCATCTCTAAACTTCCCCCTCCCTCATCCAAAAAGTCCATGCAGTCTTTCTTAGGCCAGATAAACTTCGTCAGGAGATTCGTCCCCAGTTTCTCCGAGATGGTGAGACCTTTACATAATTTAATTAAGAAAGACGCACAATATCACTGGGGACCCTTAGAAAATCAAGCTTTTAATTCAATAAAAAAGGCCATAATAGATGCTCCTTCTCTCATGAGCCCTGACTTTTCGCAAGGCTTCACACTCTACACATTTGCTTCTGACCGCTCCTACGCTGTTGTCCTAACTCAAAAGAATGCTGAAAACAATGAAGTACCCATTGCCTTTATGAGCTCTTATTTCAAAGGTGCGGAACTTAATTACCCAGTGGTAGATCAGAAAGCCTACACTTTTTTTAAAGCATTCAAACACTTCAGATCTTATCTTTTGAAATCTAGGACGAAAATTATTGTTCCTTACCCAGCTATCAGAAACCTGTTAGTGCAGAAAGAATTAGGCGAAAAGAGGGCGAACTGGGTCACCTCCTTGCAGGAGTATGACATAGAAATCACCCCAGCTCAAATAGTGAGAGGCCAAGGGTTATACAAGTTAGTTGCTGACTCAGCAGCAGGACAGCAAGAAGAAAACGATATGTCAAACCTAGGACAACACAATCAAAGTGCAATCTGTTGTGCACAAAACTCTGTCAGTCCATGGTATGACGATATAAAATTCTGTCTTGAACATGGGTCAGCCCCCCATCACCTGGATCCCGCTAAAAGAAGAGCGTTAATATTAAAATATACCTCATTTCAGTTGATTAATGGTATTCTGTTTCGTCAAAATTTTGATGGAGTACTAATGCGCTGTCTTGAGAAAGATGAAGCAGAAAAAGTCTTACTAGAATTGCACGCAGGAGAAGCTGGTGGGCATTTTGGTGGTGATACCACTGCCCATAAAGTTTTGAGAGCCGGTTATTACTGGCCCACACTTTCTAGAGACGCCCATGCTTTATGCCGCAAGTGTATTATCTGTCAAAAAGCATCCGGGCGTATACAGAAACCAGCCTTCCCTTTGCAGCCTGTCTCAATAGACTCCCCTTTTCAGCAGTGGGGCCTTGATATTATAGGTCCAATCAATCCGCCATCCTCACAGTAGTATAATTTTATCATAACAGCCACAGATTATTTCACCAGGTGGTCTGAAGCTACCGCATTAATAACTGTGAATACCAGTTAGGTAATTGCCTTTCTAAATTCAAACATTATTACTCGTTTTGGTATTCCTGACTATTTAGTATTTGATAATGCTTCTTATTTTTCGTCTCTTGAAATGAGCGAGTTCACTGTAGAAAAAGGAAATAAATTGAAGTATTCTGCCAGCTATTACCCCCAGGGCAATGGATTGGCAGAATCAACAAATAAGAATCTGATTAAAATCATCAAGAGAACGGTATCTGAGAATCACAAAAACTGGCATAATGCACTATTAAACGCAATCTGGGTTGATAGGGTAACACCGAAAACTGCTACAGGTAACTATCCCTTCTTTCTCGTCTATGGTAGAGAAGCAATTCTGCCACCACACATTCTTCTTCCCTCACTACAGTTATCACAGAAAATACAAGAGGAAGATTGTCCCCCTTTGGAAAACTGAATTAACCTTTAATGAAAATAGAAGAGGTAAGAGCCCAAGCTAAACGTAAGTTAGATCAGCATCAACTAGTGGTCAAAAGTTGGTTTGATTCTAACTCTACCTCTGATAGGAACTTCGAAGTAGGTGACCTTGTCTTGAAATGGGACAAACCGCATGAGGGAAAGGGAGGGCACACGAAATTTCAGAACTTATGGCTTGGACCATTTTTAATTGCTAATAAATT
>SNQJ01S0025841.1:28295-44366 GCA_010110895.2 Picea sitchensis
TATGGTCACACAGTTGGCAAGACACCAAAACCTTTACTCATTTGACATTTTTTTGTTGTTAATATGATTTCATTTTTATGAGACTGTGATGATATTCTAATGATTGTGATTGAGTCCTTGATTCAATGGTGGTTTGATGTTCTATTGCTTTTGATCGAATTCAATGGTTTTATAACAACCCATTAACATGGTGATTAGACCCTAAATTCAATGGTTTTATATAAAGCATATGTTTTATGATTGAATCCTTGGTGCTATATTTGAATCATTGTTTTGATTTTAACACCATGCAAACACTATTGCTTATGAAAATACTTGTGTCGACTTACCATAGCTTTCATTAATTGTTTGAATAGCATTGCTTTTAACACATTGCAATAGTGATTTGAATCACCATATGCGCCGTCGATTGTACATTTGGATATGATTGTTTTGCATGGGTTGATTTGCTTCCACCACCCTCGCACACTTAGGCATTAATGCCTGCCTCCTATCCCGGGTTACCTCTATTGGTTTCGAGGAAGTCTGTGAGCTATTCGATCCTGAGTATACCCTGTCCAAACCCTTGTCCATTTACCTGGCTCACTACATGTTCTATTCTATGGCACCTGTGGTGCGCATAGAACCTAATGGCAGCCAAACACTCCTGCTATTCGATAATTCCCGTGAAGATTTGGAAAATAGTGGCTGGTTAGTTTTTATCCAAATATTTGAGGGTTTTAACCTTTCGGTAGCCCAACAGTTCACCCTCACCTTTGATGGATGTAGGGCTAAGGTCAGGGATATACAGCTTGAGCTAAATGAGGAATTCCTTAGCTCGGCTACATGCTTACCAGCTCAAGGGCAGAGGTGGTTCAAGAAATCGAAAGTGGATGAGGTGTCGTGGCCGATCCTTTTCACATCGAGGAAGGTTGTTAGTTGTGATAGCGGTAAGCCTGTCGCTTCCCTCAAACCCAGGTGGCATGACCTATTGGCAATTGTTAAGCAGTTTGTGACCTGCGAAGGTCGTTATGGTTTGGTATTTCTGTATCATCTTCGGTTATTGATAAATTTTAAATAGACTACCCTCTGAACATGCCACACTATCTGTTATGCAGTCTGTACAATATGTCCAAATGTTTTAAGCGTGAGAAGGCCGATAGCAATCTTTTTCATCACTGCTTGATCAAACTCATTATCGTCCACCATTTGAGCCTTAGTGGTGACTACTGGCAAGCCTTCCTATCAAGGAATGGCTTTGCCACTCCCGAGTGTGTTTAGGAAGACAAGGTTGTGGTTACTGAAACCCTGGTTGTTCCAGCCGTGCCACCTCCTACCCTTATACCCCCTGTCAAACCCTTGAATTGCCCCAACCTTGACCTATCCGATGCCATGGCCGACCCATGTGCTAAAGACAATACTAAGGCTGTCAAGAGACCTGTAAGGAAGAAAGGCAAAGGTGTTACTAGTGTCAATAGTAGGGGGAAGAAAAATGCACGATGGATATCCAGATGTGCTAGGAACAAGCCCAAGCGAGACATTGACCAAAAGCCAATAGTGTTGAGCGAGGACTTAGACTCCGATATTGAACGTTTCCTAGCCGAGGAATACCCTTACTCTCATGGTCTCTACTCAAAGGAACCCTACGACTATGTTTCCAACTTACCTCCGTGCCTCAAGAACGACCCTAAATTCTTGGGAACTAAGCTTCACAGTGACACCCCTGGTAACTTGAAAGAACCCTCACCTGTGATGCCAAGGCCAAATCAACCACCTTGTACTCAATGTAATGCCTGGCTTGAACGTTATTACATCGACGTTCCCCTGTTGCAATCTAAGATTAAATCTTTGGAGGAATGGGTGACAGCGTTGTCAAAAGAAAGAGACAGACTACAAGCCAATGAAAAGAAGAAAAATACCACCGGTTCAATTGTCTTCAGAAATGTTGAGGCCACAACGGCCTTTGTCAATTCAAAGTTATCATGATCGAATCATTATCCTACTGCCCAGGTATGTATTTCAACATCGATTTTGTTTTATGAGTTGGTTTGGATTAGTGTGACCGATTATGTTTGCTTTTAATTAGTTCTGTTCATTTTAAATAGATTCGAAATGATTCTGTTATTTTCGAAATACCAAAAATGATTTCATTATGAATCATGTACAGAAGATTTGTTTTGCTAAAAATGAACACAGCTATGTTTTGATTGATATGATTTTGTTGTTCTTGGATTGGGTCAGCCCTAAGTTAGTTCGATTCATTCCTTTTGGTTTGATTCTGAAACGATGTTGTATACCCTCAATTAGCATAGTCGTTTGTATATGCGTTGAAGATTGGATTTTCTTTCGATTAGTCCTGTTTGTTTAAGTAGATTAAAAAAAAAAACAAGTATGCTTACTCCGAATTACCAGAAATGATTTCGTTTGTATTTGAATTAGCACGAAAGATTTCGTCTAGAATTAGCATAAACTATTTTGATTGCATCGATTCATTTCATAGCTATGATTTGGTTAATGCGATTTTATTGGTCTCAGATTAGTATAAACGATTAAATTGTTTCCGAGTTAGTTTGATTCAGTCTTGTTTGGTTTACATTTCAAAATGATTCTGTCTGTTTCAAATTGATAATAAAAGTTGTTTGACAGATCGTACATATCTTGTTATCATTTGATTAATTCAATTACGATTTCATTTGTTTTAAATTGGCATAAAGAATCTGGTTACTTATGGCATGAACGATTTTCTTTGTTTTCAATTAGCAATTAAAGATTTGGTTTAATAGATCGAATATATTTTTTTAAAACGATTTTGTTTTCAAATTAGACCAGCTACAGAATCGCAAGATTCTGTAGCTAGTCTTAAGATTTTGATTTTTGTTAATTTTATCAATAAAACATTATCTAAACTTGTGTATTCTTGTCTACCCATAGGTACCTACGAATTTCATTGACAAATTGGACATGTTGTGGCAGTTTAGATATAGTTTTGTTTTAAGTTGTTGGTCATAGGTAGAAATAGGGACTTGGGAGATTGTTCCCAGATTTTCGTAAACTGCTTTGATAATTCCCACAGGGATGTTTTACCCTGTGGCCTTTAAATACTTGTTATTTTTTGTAATGACCCCATCATCACTGTTGGGAGAACAAAGACTATGGATTTATGATGATACAGACTTGAATGGAAGTCGATCTTTTGTAACAACTTTAGCTTTCAATTTATCATACTTTCGTTCAGGTTTTGTGCATTTTAATTTGTGATTAATTCATTGACTACTTTAGATATCAAGACTTATTACAGGTTAATGTGTTGTGACTTAAATTCTGTCAATATCTTATGTATCTCATTTTTAGTACAACAATTACTCTGTTTCAATTCAATGAATTAAAGGTTTATCTTCTTCGTTAAATGAATCATTTTGTAGAAATCTTCGCATACGGGTTTATCTAACTATGATGATTTGTAAATTATAAGATTGTTGTCATTTTTTGTTTGTTCTGTCATCTGTATTCAAAGAGCATTGCTGCTTCTTGTTTACAAGAAGTTTGTAGAGAATCTGGTGCGGGTTTCCTCCCATTGAACAGCTGAATCAGAGACTTTGCACGGGACAAACTGGAAAGCATTATTACAGGTTAGTTTATTAGTGTTATTTAAGTAGTTTAGATAGATGTATAGTTCATATTTATAGTACAGATTGTTATTTTAATTATTCATCTTTGATAGTTGTTATTTTATTTTTGTTTCATAAAATTATAAAAGTAAAAAATAATAGCTTTGTTGTCATAGGACAACTCACAAATGGTTTTTTCAGGTTTTCGATTTAAAATCTATAATCTGTAAATACTGTACATTTTAGTTGAGATCTATTTCTGTTGATAATTGAACTTTTAATTTCAAAGGATTATTGTTGTATAATATTAGACAGTAACTGTATATATTTATTTCAGATTTGTTTATTAGTTTGCTTTAATTGTTGTTTTCATTTAGATTAGTTCCTTTAGTTTAGTTTTCTTTCATTTTTTCTAGGACTTAGATCGGCCAACAGAGCTGCTAAACCCATCAGGGTGGATCATCCCAAATGGCTTGGGTTATTTAGACAACCCCGGACCAGATCCACTCCTCCAGTTGACGAACGTTCATTTTCGCCCGTCAACATAATCCTAATTTAATTAATTAAAAAGTTAATTAATTATGCATGTGGACATGTGTCGGTGAGGAAATTTCTATAAAACAAATGGTGTAGAAGGGAAATGGATCACACTTATTCTTGTTAAAGTTATGTTGCCAAAATGGTTTTGATTGTGTTTTAATTGTGAGAGTTGGGATACCAAGATTGTAGAAGTTGTGAAAGCTCTACCTTGCGAGGCAAGCCTTGGAGCTATTGTTTGTTGGTTTCCTGTGTGTGTCCTCTTTGCGACTCAAGGGACTAAGGGGGAAGAAGAGTACCGCTAGCATTGGCTAGGAGGTATGCGTGAAGTCTTTGTGATTAGCAAGATGGAGTAAGGAGGAGTGCAAGTTGTTGATGATCATAATCAACTCTCTATCTCCATTGGTTCCAGTATTTTATTTATGAAGTTGTTAATGTAGCAAGATTAGATTTTGTAGATTGAAAGTTTTGAAAATCCATTTGAAAAGTTTTAGTTCTGAATTTAATTGATAAATTTGTTGAAGATTCATGATGTGATCTTGTTTGAATCTCTTGGGTTCAGTGCCATTTTATTTCATCCTAGAAATTTATATTTTATGTATTCACTGCCATTTTAAATTACAACTTAGTATTCATAAAAGTTTGTGTATTCACTACCAATTTTAAATAAAACTCCTGAATTTAGAAATTCATATGTATTCCTTCAAGACATTTGCATTTCTGGAAAATAATTATATTTTGTTGCATTTTCTGAGTATGAAATTCGTTGTTGAACATCACACTTTTAATTGCTTTCTGAATTTTAAAATTTGTAGTTTGTTGCCAGATTAAATGGGAGGAATAGATTTTTAGAGCCTCTTATGAATGCTGCCTAAATTATATATAACCCAGAAATGAATTTTATTCTCACTGTCATTTTAATTTACAATCCAGAATTCTGAAGTCTATTTGTTGTTGTCAATTAAAATTTATAAACCCTGGATGTAGAAATTCATTGGTCACTGTAAAGATCATGGGAAATTTGGGAGTTAGATTTCGTCGATACTGTAAACTTGTATGCAATTCTGGTAATATAGAGTCGTTGCATCTTAGGTTTTACAATCTCAAGTTTAGGAAATTTATGAAGTCGCTGAAAATTTATTGCATATCCTCTCCGCTTGTCTAATTACAAATTCTGACAATTAAACTCAAGGGTCGCTGCCATATTATTTGTGAATCCAGGATTTAGAATATATTTGGGATTTAAAAAAAAAAAAATTGCATTTCTGAAGTTTAGAATTTGGTTATTCGCTGCCAATTTAATTTACCATCAAGAATTATGAAATCCCTATGACCGTTGCATTTTAATTAGAATTTATGGAAATAAACTGGTTATGATCGCTGTAAATAATTTTTGAAAACCCTGGATATAGATAATTATTGATCGTTGCCATCTAAAATTTTAGCTCCAAAATTTAGAAAAAATTGTATGGTCATTGTATAAACTAAATGAAAATCTGAATTTAGAAGTTCAAGTGGTTTGGTAAATTATTTGCAAATTGGTGGTGTTCATAAATTTCGTTGTGTGATATATGACTTGTAAACTCCTTTCGAATTTAATTGTTAGAGAAGTTGTGGTTTTAAAGTTGAATCACATTTTTAAATGTGAAATTCTGCGGACTCTACAAATAAACTAGAGATCCGAAACTTAGCTCTTAAAGCAACCGTTGTAGAGGTAGATTGCAGTTCAATTTTTCTTAGGCGATGTTTCCACTATTGAAATGGTTACAATTCTGGAACTAAGAATTTTACGTTGCCAAATCAAATTGCATCTCCTGTAATTGAAAAATATTGTATCGCTGCCAAATCAAATTGCAGCTTCTATAATTGAAAAATATTGTATTGCTACCAAATCAAATTGTAGATCCTGTCATTTGAAACTTATTTGTATCACTGCCAAATCAATTTGCAACTCCTTTCATTTGAAACTTATTTGATTCACTTCCAAATAAAATTGCAGCTCTTGTCATTTGAAATTTATTGATTAACTGCCAAATTATTTTACTAATTGGAGTTTGGGAATTCTTTGAGTGTTCACACATTTGACTCCTTAATTTTTATTTGTTCCGCTGCCTTAATTGATAATCTAGGATAAAAAAATTTAGTAATCCATATCTTCCCATTCTTGTAGAGTGAAGTGGTACCTCCAATAATTTTGGGTATAGTATAATCTACCCTTAATACTAGTTAATTTATGTAATGGTTGGATAGACTATCCTTAAGTTAGTTGAACTTTTAAAATGATTATTTTAAGAATTTATGTTCCTACTTAAGAGTTAAAAAAAATAAAATAAACTTAAGGATGCCTTAGAGTGAGATTTATGGGGAGTAAATTGTATTCAAAGATTAATATTTTTGGTGCCTATGATTTTGAACAATAGTCAACAAATGTTATATGATAATGATGCATTGAGATAGGACAACTTACATCGGAGATGAAATAAGAGTTTATATGCACAATTCCATGATAAAAAATAAATAATCATGTTAATTATACATAATATGGATGTTTTAATATTTTTGAAATTTCAACTTGTCTCTTACCAATTAAGAACTATTGTTGACATTGTGATTAGAGGATGAATTAAACGAAAGTTGTGAGTCTAACTTGAAACAAATTGATTATTTTCTATTAGGGTTAGCAGGTGTATTATATGAAAAGTTTAGTGCCTTCTGGCTAGAGAACTTAATATGTGGATTCTCACATGCATTTTAAGTGAAATTTTGTTATCCCTCATGATAGATGTTATAAGATGTTCTTGTCCGATTCACGTGAATAATTCTAAATGATTTGTTAAACGTAATAGATTATACTCTGTGTTTAAGGAATTTATGAAGGATATGTTGTGTATTTGGTCATGAATATCAGGGTATGATTGTGGTTAAGGGAACTAGATATATCATTGTTCTTCAAAACAGTCACCAATACTGAGACCTTAAATGGTCAAAATAAATTGGATGAAACCTAGACTTGAGCATTTATTATGTGTCTTCGAGGTTCTAACCTTGTAGGATAGGTTGGGTGGGTAGCTTCCTTTTGTTATCTTTATGTGATATGGTTGATTGAATAATAGTGATGTTGCATTTAAATTTATTGTGATGAGATTGATTGCATAGTTAGTAATGTATGTTGTTACGCATATCACTTGTCCTAACATTTGCTTCAAAAAAAAAAATCTACCTCTTTTGTACTCACTTATTTGTTGTCATAATGGAGGGGACGTCACATACATTTTCTTCAAGGGTATTGCAATAAAAATCCTCAGTTGTGGAATGATCATGCCTATAATCATGCCATGCATTCTTCTACTCAGAGATCTCCTTTTGAGACATGTTTGGGGTACTTTCCTAAATCACCTGTGGATTTTTCTTTCGGGAAGACAAGTAAAGTGGATAGACAAGATGATGCTGACAAAGCTAAGAGGTTTATTCATAGGATCGAGTAGGTATATTAGGCAGTACATGAATAATTAGAGAAGAGCCAAGCCAAGTACAAGGAGAGACATGACAAGCATCAGGTTGATCATTAGTTCTAAGTTGGTGATTAAGTGTGGTTACATATCAACAACGAAATAATGGAGGGTGAAGGTAAAAAATTCAAACTAATTTGGTATGGTCCATTTGATAATTTGGAGAAGATTGGTAATAATTTTTCCATTTAGATTTTCCATCTTATATCCAAATGTATTCAATGGTGAATGTTGAGAATTTGAAACTTTATGAGCCTCCTATGATTATGGATAAAGATGAAGGTGTTCAGGTTTCGATAGTTGATGGTTTTTCTCCTGAGTATATAGATAAGTTGTAGGAAGATGTTATCCTTGACAGAAGAATCGAGACTTTGCGATGGGGTGATGTGCAGTATCGTTGAGTTGGTATTAAAAGGGTACATCCAAGAAAATCAATATGGATAGAGCTTGGAAAAGTGAGGGAGCTATATACTCATTTATTTGCTAAGTAATCCATACTTTTGGTGGTCCAAAAGGCTTCCAGTGGGGAGGAATTATCCAGGTGGATCTAAGAATGCTTAAAACATTGATAGTCTCAAATGCAGATGAAAATGACTCCATTTCATAGAGATCGACGATAAATTTTCAATGCAATTTGAACGGGCTCAAACAGACGTCGTATGAGAAATTTACAGTCTTCTGAAGTTTTGTCAAAACAAGAAAAAGAGGGTGACACGTGGCAGCACCAGAGAGTGAAATGTGGAACTTTAGGAAACTATACAAATGAAACATGTCATCACCATCGAGATGACACATGGCAGCATGGAATGATGTGGCATGCTCACATGACAGGTGATTGGCATGATGAATGTGTATAGTTGATGACATGGACCAATCAGAGGATGCCACATGGAAGCCCCTGATTGGCCCATGTTGGCTAAGTATTCAAAAGTTTGTTTGAGATTAATGGGATTCAAACCCGTAACCTCCACGATACCAATACAACAACTTAAACAACTAAGCCATGAGCACACATGTTATGGCATGTGGGAATCAATGTATTTAATGTTTTAAATATTAAATGGTGTAGAAAATTATGGGTGTGAGGTTTGAAACTCCGCCACCCCCGCTAACAACCATGAGCTCCAAACAATGCACCAAGATATATTTTGATTAGTTCCACTAACATAATAATATTTAAGGATATGTTAATTCCCTATGACAATCCAATGGATTGGGGAAAGGATTGACCCCCGACCTTTCCTATATAAACCCCCATGCTATACCACTTGGGACAAGAGTTCGAGGATGCTAAGATTCCATGCCACTTTTCTTTTGTATAGAGTTATGTTTTCCTGGATATGAAATAAAGCTCATTTGTATAAGAGTTTTAAATTTTTGGCTTGGTACATAGAAACTAATGTGGGTTATTGTATCCAAGGGGGTTTCATTTATGTATCTTAGGTTATAAATCTCTTATGGTAAATTTTATGGTGAGAGTTTCATGAGAGTTTCTTTGTAAGAGCTTCATAAGTGTGTCATGTTTCCATTAACTCAAAGAGAGTTCATTTGGCGATGTTATATTTGGTGTCATTGGGAATTTGTGAGAAACATATAGAGTGTTTATAGTCAAAAGATTCAGTTTTCCGAGGTGGAGATGATTTTGATAGTCACAACTAAGTTTGCGTAGAAGATCAAAAGGTCACTTCAATAACACAAGTTAGAGTCATTATTGTATCAAGTATTTTGAGCATTAATAGAGTGGTCTCTCATTTGGAAGCGGGCCCGGATACATAGCCCAAGATGGGTGAACTCCATTATCAACTTGTGTAATGTTCCTTGTTAATTGCTATCTCTATTTCTCTCAACTTCAACTCTTTATTTCCATAATCTATTTATCAGTTAATGGAAATTGGATAAGTAAGGAGATTCACATGTTATTTTGGAAATATTCAAGACGGTCATAATTTTTGAATCAAGTTGAAAGTTAATGTAGGATTAAGAAATAATTTAACATCTAAGGATTTTTGGATCACTTTCCCATGCATTATACTCCTATTTATACTAATTCTATATTCTAAAGAACATTCTAGAGGAAGATATTTCTAGAAGCATAAACTTATATTAAGTCTTCTTACATTAGACTTGTTCACATTATTATATAGTATTTATTTACTAATGTTAGAGTTTATTAAATAGAAAACATATTATTCTACCTACATGAGGGGTTAGGGAGGTGAGGTCCCTAAATGCCCTCCCCCTTGAAAAACAACCTTGTCCTCAAGGATGGAGATGGGGATTTTTTTACAGAATGGTAGCTGGCTCTCGAGAGGGATCTTTGGGTGTTGTGTCCATCCATTGAAATAAAACTTCCTTGATGGTGTGGTGATGGATATGACACTTGCGTTGGTCCAAGACTTCTTGTGGTTGCAACCAAATGGAGCCTTCTTCACCCAACTGAAGGAGACTGGTTTGAGTCTGGCACTTAATTCCAATCACTTTCTTTAAGTAAGAGACATGAAAAATAAGATGGATCTTAGAGTGACTGGGTAACACTAACTTGTATTCGATGGGCTCCATGTGCTAGAGAATCGTATAAGGGCCATAAAACTTGGGAGAAAGTTTCTGATAGTGTTCATATTTGAGAGAAGTTTTCTTATAAGGTTGCAGACAAAGAAACACTTGGTCCCCTTCAACAAATTGACGTTTGGAATGACCCTGATCTGCTTGCTTCTTCATGCCATTCTGAGCCATGACAAAATTTTATTTAAGGGTACAAAGAATGGTAGCTCAGAATGTAATTGTGTTTTCGACTTGTTGAACCTTGGATACACCTAGCAGGTAGGATAGAACATACGATGTCTTTTGATCGTAGACTTCTTCAAAGGGAGTCATATGAGTGATAGAATGGTAAGATGTGTTGTACTACCATTCAGCTAGGGGTAACCACTGAGCCCACTGATCAGTTTGTTGGTCGGACACAAAACACCTCAAATATGTTTCCAAGAACTTGTTGACAGCTTCAATTTTTCCATCAATTTAGGGATGATAGGTTGTGTTGATATGAAATTGGGTTCCTTGGAGCTTGAAAAATTCTTGAAAAAAATGGTTGGTGAAATTTGGATCACGGTCAGAGATAATAGAGTGACGTATGTCATGGAGTTTGAATATATTATCCATAAAAAATTGAGCCACTATGGATGCGGTGAATGGGTGTTGTAGAGCACATAAGTGAGCATATTTGGAAAGACAATCTACTACAACCATGATGATTGAATTATTTCTTGATTTGGGTAAGACGACAATGAAGTCCATAGAAATATCCATCCATATGGCAGGCTAAATCAGGAGTGTTTTGGGTGTTCTTGGAGTTTTGATTGTTTTTCCCTTATTTTATTGGAAGGTATCATATTCAACCAAAAAAGGTGTGGATGTCTTGTTTCATGCCTTCCCAGAAAAAATAACATTTGAACCGTTCATAGGTTTTGTGAAATCTTGAATGCCCAGTTGTGGATGAAGCATGAAGTTCAAAGAGAACAGTGAATTTAAGGTTCGACTATTTGCTTAAATATATGCGACCTTTATAGCGAAGCTCCTCATTGTACCAAGAGTATCTTGGAGAGGCTTGACGATTCTATTGTAATTGTTGGGTTAGGCTATAAATTTTGGGGTCTTGCAACCGTTATTGGCGAACTGCTTGAATCCAATCTGCTACAATGAAAGAGAGGTAAAAAAGGTACCCTTTGTCTTCATATTTCCTCAAAAGAGCATAAATAACAACATTTTGTTTTCCCTTATTGTAGATTATCTCATAATAATAACCAAACATCTTGGTTACCCACTTATGTTGCTCTGGGGATGAAATTATTTGTTCCAAAAAATACTTGAGGCTACGATAATCAGTTTTAATTTGGAATCATTTCCCTAATAGATAAAAACGCTAGAGATCCACTGCATGAAGAATATCCAACATTTCCTTTTCATATGTGGATATGCTCAAATGTCACTTCGAAATGTTTTTACTAGTGAAAGCCAAAGGTTTTCCTTATTGCATGGGGACTGCCCCAATTCCTTTCTTTGAAGCATCACACTCCAGTACAAAAGTCTTAGTGAATTTTGGAAGTGCCAGAATAAGAGCCATCCACATTGGGGATAATTTCAAGGGTATAAATTTATCTCGGAATGTAGAAATCTTGGCGAATCTTACTAGTCCTTAATATAGAAACTATAAAATGTTT
The DNA here is from genome assembly GCA_010110895.2 of Picea sitchensis. NCBI lineage: Eukaryota > Viridiplantae > Streptophyta > Pinopsida > Pinales > Pinaceae > Picea > Picea sitchensis. The sequence continues at coordinate 40,146 of SNQJ01S0025841.1, forward strand.
GGTGATATTTATGTAAAAATATTCAAATTTCTAAGCATTTTATATATTTTCTATAAAATTTGGGCTATTTTTAAGGTAAAATAATTTTATTCTATAGAATTTGGGTGAATCACTTTTTAAAAAAATGGAAATTGGTGAATCTTTTTTTTGGAAAAAGCATGGAAAATTATCCCATGGGTGATATATAGCCCCTAAAATTTTCCCTGGTGCACATAGCCTCCTTCAAGTCTTGGAAGGATTGATCAGTTGCAAGAGTTCAACTGAAAGCATTCTTTTTAAGGAGAACTTTGAGAGGATTTGCAATCTTACCATAATTCTGATTTTTTTTTGATAATAACATGTTAAACCCAGGAAACCGTGCAAACTTTTAAGAGTTTTAGGGAGAGTCCACTCCTTCATAGATTCATTTTTTTGGGGATCCACATGTACACCATCCTTTCCAATAATATGACCCATGTACTCTACTTTAGAGGCTCCAAAAGTACATTTAGACTATTTGAGAAAATGTTGTGCTAAGATAGTAGGTGTATAACTTGATCCACATGGAAGAGATGGACTTTCCAAGTTTTACTATAGATGAGAATATCATGAAACAAAACTAAGACAAAGTGACGGAGAAAAGGAAAAAACACATGATTCATGAGACTTTGAAACATGGAAGGTGAATTACACAGGCCAAAAGGCATGACCAAGAACTCATAGTGACCCTCATGAGTGTGAAAGGTGGTTTTGGGAATATCTTCCTCTTTCATATGTATCTTGTGGTAGATAGAACGTAAATCAAGTTTGGTAAAGTATTGAGCACCACTCAATTCATCCAAAAGGTCATCAGTGATAGGAATGGGGAATTTGTCTTTGATTTTGGTCTCATTGAGGGCACAAAAATTAGGACACATGCGTTGGGTGCCTTCTTTATTGAGTACCATGCCTACGAGAGAATAATAAGGGATGGTACTAGGATGGATTACACCAACCACTAGAAATTCATGAACAACTTTCTAAATTTCATTTTTATGGGAAAAGGGATGACAATAAGGGTGAACATTTGGAGAAAGAATTCTAGGGACTAGGGGAATGGAATGATCATGGGTGCCACAGGAAGGAGGAAGTCCCTCGGGATGGTTAAAAACAAATTGGTGTTGGGAGAGTAGAGATTAGAGGTTGGGATGCATCGTAGGCAAGGGAGTCTCCATGACTTTAATGGAATGGAGTTGGGAAATAATGTTGGAATGACCTTTTTTGAGGAGATTTTCCATTCAGTGGGAACCAATGATCTCAATGGAGCTTTTCGTGATGCCTTGGAACTGATAATGTTGTCCCTCCTATTGGAATTGCATGGTGAAGTATTTAAAATCCATGGTGATGGGGCTAAGTGTTTGTAACCATTCAACACTGAGAAAAATGTCACAACCACACAATTTGATAGCAAACATATGAGATTTTAGGTGGTATTGACCAATTTGTAGTCACACATTTTCACAACACCCCCCACATTTCATGGAACCACCATTTGTAATCATGATTTGGAAATTGTTGACTACATGTATATAACACATGGTCTCTTAAGCAATGCAATGATTAATAAAATTATGTGTGCTACCACTGTCAAATAGGATTGTGAATTTCCTATGCTTAATGTAGCCAATTAGCTTGAGGGTTTGGGGAGAAAAAAAACCAGTGAGGGTGTTCAGTGAAATCAACGATTCAACTTCGGGTGGATCAGAGGGTGGGTTAGGATCATCTGCATTGGGTAGCTCTTAAGCATGGGGAACATCATCATCCTCATCAGAAACTGCCTCAGATATGGCCATAAAAATATTATGTTCCTTATACTTGTTTCCAAGAAAAAATTTGTCATCACAATTATAGAAAAGACCCTTAAGTTGGTGTTCAACCATTTATGCCCGGGTTAATTTTTGGATCTTGAGAGGAGAGGCAGGAGGGGTGGGATTGTTGGGTCTAGGGTGAAGAATAAAGGAGGGTTTCTAGTTTTGCGAAGAGACTACCTTATATGCTTCCTTGGCACATTGAGTATCTTCCAACCAAGTCTAGGGGCGAGCCATTAGGACATGGGCTCGAATGTCATCCTTCAAGACAGTAATAAATCATTCTCGGAAGAAGGCATTAGACATGCCATTCTTTCTGAAATCCAATTGATCAAAGGTAGTTATATAGTCTTCCACTATGCCAAACTATTTTAGCCTGGTCAAACAATCCAAATGGTGTGTATTAGTTTTAAAGAGTTCATAAATATCTACAACAAACTGTGTCCAAGTAACATACTCTTTGCGGGAATTTTTACGCCATTGCCACAATTGCCAGCATTCGGGATCCAAATAAAGGACACCATAACAAATTTTGTCTGGATCATCAGTAATGTTGTGAAAGAAGAAATAATGTTCCATTCAAGTAACCCATCCCATTGGATCCGAGCCATCAAATTTTTTCACCTCAACTCTGGGAAGACATAGTTCATGATGAAGGTGGTTGGAAACATAGTTACCAACTTAACGAGAACTCTACAAAGTTCTCATTCTTTCGGGGGTCGAATTTTTTACCTTGTTTTTAAAAATGGTGCTACCGGTAGCACCCCCCCTCTATTTTTAGGTGGTTTTTCGATATTTTAAATTTTTCGATCAACAATGTTTCCACATTATTTTATTAAATGCTTATTTTTCATCTATTTTCAAAATTTTCAATTTTTTATTTTATTTTTATTCAACATTGTTTTTAGTCATTTTCCCATGCTTCTTTCAACCTTAAAAATATTTTTTACCATTTAATTTTTTGAAGTTATGATTTTTCATATAATTGTGTCTCCTTAATTAATTTATTGTTCCATACTTTTAAAATATAGTGGAAAACATCATTTTTAACACATTGTTTACCTTTACTTCAATACATAGAAAACAATTGTAGTTAAATAACATTATTTTTGAATATTTAGCAAAAAACTATACATTTTATAGCCATATATAATAAAAAACCTATACATTTTGGTACCTATTCCTTTAGAATAACATGTCAAACAAAGCATTTTTATGGACATAATTGAACAAAAAAAGTCAAAATTTTATAAAAAATTATCATTTTCTTTCATATTTTTATACATTTTAAGTAAAAAAATGACAACATTTAATAAAATTTTCCAATTTATAGTGATTCACATACAATTAAAATGAAAAATAAAACAATAAAAATATTCATTACAAAACAACAATAGATACATCTTCATTCTTATTTTAAAATCTGAAAGTCAAAACATTACAATTATAGCTCATAAAAGGTTTGCAAAATTGAGCATCGGCTTCAAGGGAATCTTAAAACTAATCAAAAATATCATATATATCATTCTCAACAGACACATTATCATCTTATTCGACATCATTTTGTGCTTCCATTGTGTCATTTTGTTCTTCCATTGGCTCTTTGATATCTGCAAGTTCTCCAAAGTGATCCTTTCCAATCATTCCTCCTAATGGTACTTAAGGTTCCTTTGAAATTTTTGCCTCCTTTGATTCACTAAAATCTCCTTTCCTCAAGAAAACTTCTTGCATTTCATCTGGAAGAGCTGGAATAACATTAATTCTTTGTTGAATAAAACTACATTGCATTGGGTCACTTTCAATGGCTATGCAATTCCTTCCTTTCTGTAAGCAACATGCTAATGTTGTACCTAATAACCAAATACAAAATAAATAATGAAGTTAGATACTGTAAAAAGACATAAATTAAAAATAATATAAGATTGAAGTATGATTTCATAAATATTAGATCATAATTCTTACCTGAACCCGAGAACAAATCCAAAACCCAATCTCCTTCATTTGAAAATGTATCTATATGATAATTAATTAATGTTTGTGGTTTTTGATAAATGTTAACCATCTCTCATTTCAAATCTTTTTCCTCATATGTTAGCTTTCTAACCACAACATTGTATACCAATACACTACTAGGAGTCTCTCCATCCTTTGCATTGATAATAATAGAATTATAAGAATCATGTTTTGTCTAGGTTGCAAGATGTATACTCTCAAAATCATGTTTAAATGATTCTCTATTGGAGCTTTGAATGTTAGGCTTGTTCCTGTAACATAAATAAGTGCAAATTCAATTAACTTATGAATTAATAAAAAAAAATTCTAATCTTAATTGATAAACATACACTTTCAATATCTTACCAAATAAACTGCATCCTTGTCTTTTCTTTCCCCTTGA
>SNQJ01S0025841.1:58640-83437 GCA_010110895.2 Picea sitchensis
AAAGCATTCAACACTTAGAGAGCTATTGAAGATTGAGTAGGAAAAGCGTGTGCAAAGTCTCTGAGGGAGGCATAGTTTAAAATCTTAGGAGGGATAGTTCCTTGAGAATACTGTGGGAACAGGACCCAGGAGGAAGTTCCAATAGAACGGTGCTTTGGAGTAGGTGGAATCTCTAAGGCGGAGGATTGACGGCCAGAGTTTGCAGGCGAGAATCACGAAATCCTGCTGACCATTGGATCAGGGAAAAACTGCGCGAGGTTTAATCCATAAGCGCAGGAGGGAAGGACCAATGCCCATCGGGGTTCGGCGTTTGGCGTTTGGCGAGACAAGAGTTTCATGGGTGTTGAAGTTGTGAGTTGCGATTTCTCGATTTAATCGGAGTCGTCGATTGCGACAAGGACAGGTGGCACGAGATCCCGGACGGTCGGGATTCGACGTTCGGCAATTCTCATTGCAAGAAATTTCAACCAGTGAAATCATGATCCCACAATTCCTGATCGCACGAGGTAAGAAGTGACGTGGCTGAGTGGGACCACAAGATCTAGTGGAATACAGGTGTCATTGTATCACAATTCGGGGTTCGGAGGTTTGTGGCGCAAGTGAATCATAGCATCGCAAGTACCGATTTCCCGATAGGGAAATCCCCGACGAGCAGAGTCGTTGACTGTTGACCATCGGAGTTTGGGGTTTGGGGTTTTGATTTGCATGANAAACCCGATTTCCCGAGACGACTACCAGGAGATCATCAGTGTATCCTGTGGGTGACTAAAGGTCCCGATACGGGATAGAAGAGGGATACAACTCTTCGGGCCAAGGTATAGAAGGTCCTGGTGGAAGCGGCTGCTACCGAGAGCGGTTTCATCACAGTACATATTCCATATAATTTTTCGAGGGAAATCTACAACTTGTACAAAGGATATGCTGAAGGTGTTGAAGAAAATGGTAATTTTATTACATATGCATATTTTACAAGAATATGGAAGAAGCAATTCAACAATGTTTGTATTCCTAAGAAGTCAAGGATGGGGATTTGCAGTATATGTGCTACTCTTAAATCAAGAAGAGATAAATCTGAAGGGGCATAATGTGGTATGCATTTACTATTTTTTTTTTAAATGAATAGTTATCAACTATGAAAGCATATGATCAATATTTTCATGTTATGTCATGTGCATATTTCATAGTCAAAGCACTTCAAGAACATCAGAATCAACAATCAAGTGAAAGGAAAAAGTTGTACAAACATCAAAGGAAGTGTTATGAGGCTACAAACAAATATTTAGGTATGATAATTGATGGCATGGACTAGAAGAAAACACTTCTGCCACATTTTTTCTGTACACCCAAAAATTTACAAGAAGATAATTTCATTCAGTTTCACTTGGTTGGTTGTATGGTTTTCAATGGAAAAATGTGTCCAAGGGTTTACTTCATAGCTCCAAATATTCATAATGATGAAAATATGACCATCACCATAATTCATCATGTGCTGACTCACTGGTCCATAAATCTTCCTCAAGTTCTCTATCTACAGTTGGACAACACTAGTCGTGAAAATAAAAATCAAAATGTGTTTGGATATCTAAGCATGCTTGTTGAAATGAGAATATTTCAAAAGGTGAAAGTTTGTTTCCTTCTTATTGGACACACTCATGATCATATTGATCAAATGTTCATTCGTTTTTCAGTAAATTTGAAGAGGAAAAATGTTGGAATCCTACCATCATTGATTGAATGTATTAAGAAAGCATACATTCCAGAACCTTTTTTTCATATATTAGAATAAATTGTTGACATGAAAATATTTATTCAGGGATCGCATCGTGAAGAAAAATGTATTGAGCAGCTTAATGACATTAGCTTCTAACAACAATTTTGTTTCAAAAAAATTGATGGGAAAACACTTATATGGGGAAAGCAGTATTCAACTACTACAAAATGGGGTCCTTCATCATGTTTAGCATTTTTGAAGTTCATTCCATATCGTCCAATATTTTCATCAAAGTTATTATTTTTACAATCAGTTTATGAAATCCATAATGCATGAAGGAGTATTAGAGATGTAGATTATTTTGAATGTTTGGAAGAAATAAAAAAGTCCATTCATGATACATATGAGTACTTTGACGTTGATTTTGTTTGGTGGGAGTCTTTTTTCAATAGTTAAAGTGACATAATTTCAAGCTCAACAAATGAAGATACATTGTTGAAGACTCCTTTTCATTGGCCACAAAATATGCCAAATGAATATGAAGAAGCAAACATTGTTGAAGTTCAACAAGAATCTCAAGGTGTTATTGAGTTTACACAAGCAGAGAAAAGAGAAATGTATATTGGTTTGTGAAGGTCACGTGCATAATGTGAAGCCATATAATACCTTTATAAGGGTTTAGTACAAGATATTAAGGAGGGTAGTATGATTGTAGTCTTAACGACTGAAGATCCACATGGTTATCCATTTTGGACTGCAAAAGTTATAAATATTGAGAAAGAAAATGATGTTGTTATTGCAATTGAATTGCATTGGTATGCAACAAGTACACACCCATTCAATGGTGTGTACAAGACAAATATAGTGGTTGAGAAACATGTCAATAGAAAGAGACAAAAAAAAAAAAAACTCAAAATACAACTAGGCATCACATTGACCTCTTAAAAATAGATTATGTTGACATACTTGTTTATGACTTCAATTTGATAAAGAGAGGAACTCTTCACTCCAAGACAACATATATTATCAAGAGGTTGTTTCCACAAGAAATAAATTCAAGATGGGAGTCTGTTGAACCTAGTCATAGATCTAAAGGGAATTTGACATCTGAAATGTTGGGCATGCATGTAGACTCAGATGGTGCATTCATTGACAATAGAGAAGAGTATGAATCATCTACATCTTAATCCAATCATTCATCTCAAGACAATGTAGACTTTGATGGTATTTCAAAAACCATGAGTCAATCTTAATAAGTGTATGAAACATTTTATGTATTATTTATCCATATGATGTTTGTATGGTAACTAGAAATGAGCATTGGACTTACATATGATCTTACATGAAGTTATGAATCCTTTTTATGTTTTATGAATTATATGTTTTCATTATGGATAATATAATAAAATTTCTTATCTCATATGTTTTGAATATGGACAATATAACAATACTTTTAAGAAATAATTTATGTTGCATTCAATGTAACTTGTATTTACCTTTTTTTTTATTAAAAGTAAATAATTATTAAAAAGTGATGTTGAATTTTTAAAGTATATTGTGATATTTTCATGGCATTATGTATTACCTTGTGCTTTGAGTGATAGTAAGATTTAAAAAGAAAACATTTAAGGGTTGATTTTATGAATTTTTTTACAATAATGATGAGTTCTTTTACCACTTTATAAAAATGTGTCATTTTCATATCCCAATTTTAGAATGGGTGCTACCGATAGTAATACTTTTCAATTTGATGGTTGATTTTTAGGTTTTGGTTTTTATGGTACCAACAGCTAAAAATACGATTTCAAATTATCTAAAATTTTAATGTTTTGAAAAAAAAAATTCAAAAACATCTATTTTTTTAGGTGTTGATTTTAAGGTTTTTCTAAGCTATTGTCTGAGTTTTGAAGGCCATGTTTGAAAAATGTTGTAATTTTGACCACGTTTAAAAAATGGTGATATCGATAGCACCACTTTTTTATTTGGGGGATGATTTTGATGTTTTTTATGCAAAAATATGCGTTTTTTGGGCCAAAGTTTTCGTTTTGAAGTCACAGTTCTCGTTAAGTTGGTAAGTTTGTTTGGAATGAAAATCCTCAGAATGGGAGGATATGACATCTTTATGGTAGGAAGGTTGTTCAGAGGAACTAAGTTTCGGGTACTAGCTCATCCATTTGTTGAGTTTGGCTTCAAGGGAGTCAAAGTGGCCATTAAGGTTCTCCATTTTGGAATTGAGGGAACCAATGTTGGAATTGATGTCCTAGATGTCATTCTCGTTATGGTTGTTGTCGGCGATCAAGGTAGTAATTTCTTGATTGCGGGTGAGAGTAATTTGTGAATAAGAAAAAAGTGGGCAAGTGGGTCTACACAAAAAAGGGTTAAAGGTGAGGTGTACCACAACAATTATAGTGAAGAGAGAAATCTAGTGGGATAGGTTCCAAATAAGGGTGTTGGGAAGGGTGGGTGGGTCCACAGAAAAAAAGGATTCTAAATGATAGGTACCATTGCGATCAATGTGAGGAGAGGAGTCCAATGAGATAGGTCTCAAATAAGAGTGCCAATGGGACCACTATACTCTTTTTTCTACTCCTACGGAGTTATACTTTGCTCTAAAGAATACTGTAACGATATAATGCCCAAATTGTTAACAAGAAAAATTGTGGAGGAATTTTGCAACCTGGATGCAAGAGGCAAGGTTGCGCTGCAAAACTTACCCTATGTTTATGTTTTGTTTTGTTCTGACATAAAGGGTTAGGTTTTTTAGTGTTCCTATGGAAAAGAGTTTTCCCTGTGCTATCTGATATATGTGCGGGGTCGAACAGTAGTACTGATGCAGGAGCATCGCCCACGACAAGCGAGCCAATATGGAAGGCAATGAACAGCTAGACAAGCCAGCAGAAAGTTTTTGAATTTTCATCCAAGAGGATGCGCCAATGTATAAATGATGCATTTATGAAAGCACCTTTTGTATGTTGTATCAGACCTCGAGCCATACGCTCTTGTCTGAATTAGATAAGAGGCATTTAATAGATTTAATGCAGGTAGATAGGATTTATTTCTAGATTAGACAGTTTCAGATTTCGAGAGGGAAAACGGATATAGACACCCTCACTTGTACATTGTAACATTATTCAGAATCAAGCATTTAGAAGAAAAAGAGCAAGCAGAGAAATTGTGGAGAACACCCATGTATAGATGTTGAATTAATAGAATGGAATTCTGATTCAAATTCATGGTTGGTGTTGTTTCTCTGTGTATGTTGTTTATGTGCTCATGAATGTTTGTTTTCTGGTGATGCATTTGCTTTGTATATGTTGTGCATGTGATTTCAGGTTTTAGCTGAAGTCTGAAAGGGAAGAGAATAAGTTTCAATTGTTTCTCTATCTGAGCCGGGAGGTTCCTGCAAGGTGTGCAGTCGAATTCATCCGCAAGGAGTGCGTCGATGAAGGCTTAGTAGCTGAACCTTTTGATTTTATTTGCCCAGGAGTGATTTGGGTTATTGAGGTCCTGCAAGGAGCTTGCATGCTGGATAAGAAGAAGTCTCAGCTGTTAGTCTGAGTAATGGATTTAGACGACTGCTGTTGCAGAGAGTGTGCAAAGTCTAAAAGATTCAACACTTGGAAAGCGTTGAAGGCTGCACACAAGCAGGGCGCGCAAGCTCAAGAGGGATAGTTCCTTCATGGTATTGTTGAAAGAGAGCCCAGGGGGTTTGTATCGAGGAAGGTTTGAGAGGGAAGTACAAGCATAGGAGTTGGAGGCAAGTGCTGAGGAGGACAGTTAGTTTTCTGAAGAAATCCTCAAGGAGGAGGAGTCGACAGCCAGGATTCGCAGGAAAGATTAGCGAAGTCCCAACAGCCGTCAGATCTGGGGAAGTTGTGCAAGGTTTAAGCTTTAGCGCGTAGGGGAGGAGTCAGAGCTCATTGGGACTTGACTCATCAGAGAATCGGAGTCTCCAGGAACATAGGACTTTCGCAAGGAGAAATCGCGACCCGCGATTCCCCGAAAGGAACCATAGCCGTAGATCCCAGACTGGACACGTGTCAGTGATTCGGAGAGTCGGGGATCGACATTCGAGATTTTCCCATGCAAAGGAATTGCTGAAATCGAAATCGCGATCTCGCGATACCCAATAGAGTGGAAGGAAGCGATGACGTAGAGGAGATAGACTACACGTGTATCGGGGTTCGACATCTCGGAGTTTTTGGGAGTGTAGGTTCTACGCATATCAAACCCGCGAAGTCCAAAATTCTGACGGGGAGCAGGCGTGGTATCGTGGAATGACAGGTCATATGCGGAAGGGGCTAACCTGAAGGAACTTGGAGCAGAGAGAGAGAAAGAGGTGTCATCGCGGATCAGGGTTCGAAGATTCATGGTGCCAGTGAAACGCGACATCGCATATGCCGATTTCCCGATAGGGAAATCCCCGAAAAGAATGAAGAAGTATCGGCATTGAGACCCATCGGGTTTTAGGGTTTTGGATAGCATGAGGAATGTGCCCACGAGTTTCACGATAATGCGAAACCCGATTTCCCGATAAGACAAAGGGGAGATCGCAGGGAGAGAGTTCTGTGGGTATTGAAGAGGTCCCGATAAGGGATAAGAAGATTATTTTATCTCTTCGGGCCCGTGGAGAAGAAGGTCCCGGTGAGAGTGGACGTGTGCTGGTTGGCATCTGCGTCAAAGTGGTATCAGAGCGAGAAAATCTCTATTTTCTGCGACAGAGAGAGAAGGAAGAAGAATTCACCATGCCGCCCAGAAGGGAAAGACAGTCACCTGATCCAGAGGACAGGGATGTGCGAAGAAGAGGTAGGCCAGCAGGAAATCCAGAGATGGAGAGGCAGATACACAATCTCAGAGCGAGATTGGAAGACATGGAAGCAGCGCAGAGACGCACAGCAAGTGTTGGAGATCTGAGCGACTCTGAAGGCGAAGTGGAAGCCGAACAATAAGGAGAAGTTGCAGCTGAAGATGCAGCCAATGAGCAATTGATTAAAGCTATCGCTCGGATGAGTTCAAAGACAAAAATGGACATTCCAGTCTATGAAGGAAGTCTGGGTGCAGAAGAGCTATTGGATTGGATTCGAGATCTTGACACCTACTTCGATTATGAAGATATAGAAGAGGATAAAAAGGTAAGGCATGATGTCACTAAACTGAAAGGACATGTAGCATTATGGTGGGATGAGCTTCAAGCAGATAGGCGTTCCAAAGGCAAGCAAAAGATCAAAAGCTGGGATCGAATGATTGTGAAGATGAAAGCAAAGTTCATCCCAAGGGATTATCAGATCACACTATTCAAGAGAATGCAAAACCTGAGACAAAAGTTGATGACGGTAAAAGAGTATACCGAGGAGTTTTACAAGCTCAATATCAGAGCAGGTCATTGGGAGAGCGATGATGAAAAAGTTGCTAGGTATATGAATGGCCTGAGGTATGAAATTCAAGATGAATTAAGTATGGCAACCATCCGAACAGTTGAGGATGCTTATCAGATGGCTCTGAAAGCCGAAGAGAAGTTGATCCATAAGCAAGGTCAGTGAGGGAGAGGCAGGAGTCAGCCCAGAGGCAAGACAGTTTCCCAGGAGAAATATCAGAAGCCCAAGGAGGAATGGAAGAAACCTCCGGGTAAGGTTGAGAGAGGTGGAACCTCACAGCGAGGACCACATGTTGAACAGAGGGTGCAGCATACAGAGCAGGGTGGCGGTTATGCTGACGCAAACACTTTTCCTCATACTCGAGGTAGAGGAGGAGGCCGAGGTGGAGTAATCACATGTTTCACATGTGGGAAAATTGGGCACAAGTCATTCGAGTGTCCAGAGAAAAATAAGGACATCGGAGAAGCTCACATCACTGAAGTGCAGAAGCGTGATGCTGAGACTGAAGATGCAGAAGGCGGAAGATCGCTTGGAATGCATAAAGTCCTTTTGACACCCGAGAAGGAGGTGGAAAACTCAGTCCAAAGGACCAGACTGTTTAGGATAGCTTGCAAGACCAAGGATAGGGTGTGAAAGGTTATCGTAGACAGTGGTAGCACAGATCATCTCGTTTCAACCGATATGGTAGAGAAGTTAGAGCTGGAGACGACTGATCATCCCAGTCCATACAGAGTTTCATGGCTACAGAAAGGACACCAGGTGAGTGTTATGAAACAATGCTTGGTTGAATTCAAAATAGGTGGGTATAATGATAAGATTTTGTGTGATGTTATTCCCATGGATGTATGCCATTTATTGCTGGGTAGACCATGGAAATATGACAGAAATGTGGTTCATGATGGGAGAATGAACACATATACCCTGGAGAAAAATGGGAGAAACCATATGTTACTTCCGATAAAGGATAAGGAGGTAAAGCCGGAAGTAAACAACACAATACTACTCATGAGTGGGAAGGAGCTTCTTACAGAGATGGAGAAGAAGGAAGATCCACAATTCTTTGTTGTCAGAAAGCCAAGGATTGTTCTGACTAGCACAAGAGTGGACGACTTACCAGATGAGATTCAGGAACTGTTGGAGGAGTTTGCTGACATCATCGTGGACGAATTACCTCATTCGTTGCCACCAAGGAGGAGTGTGAGTCATCACATTGATCTCATACCAGGAGCCAGTTTACCGAACAAGGTTGCGTATAGATTGACCCCACAAGAAAATGAGGAGGTCAAGAAGCAGGTCCAGAAGTTGTTGGACAAGGGATTGGTCAGGGTAAGTCTGAGTCCGTGCGCTGTTCCGACCGTGCTTAGTCCGAAGAAAGATGGAGGCTGGAGAATGTGCATCGACTCAAGAGAGATCAACAAAATTACCATCATGTACAGATTTCCACTGCCGAGAATGGATGATCTGATGGATTGCCTGAGCGAGGCGAATTATTTTTCAAAGATTGATCTGAAGAGCGAATATCACCAGATTTGCATGAGAGAAGGCGACGAATGGAAAACAACATTCAAGACCAACGAAGGATTGTACGAATGGTTAGTCATGCCATTTGGTTTGACAAATGCACCTAGCACATTCATGAGGCTGATGAACGAAATCCTGAAGGAGTTCATCGGGAAATTTGTAGTTGTATATCTGGATGATATACTGATTTTCAGCAAGATGAAGGCTGAACATTTGAGGCATTTGGCCATTGTGATGAGAAAGCTACAGCAGGAGAAGTTGTTGATTAATATGAAGAAGTCCTTGTTTATGAAGACAAAGCTCATTTACTTGGGGTTTGTCATTTTGGCGAATGAATTAAAAATGGATCCAAGTAAGGTGGAAGTGATTAGAAATTGGCCATCACCCAGAAATGTTTTTGAGGTGAGGAGTTTCCATGGTTTGGCTAGTTTCTACCGAAAGTTCATTAGGAATTTCAGTGGAATTAGCGCAGCGATGATGGATACAGTGAAGAAGCGGCACAAGTCTTTTCATTGGAAAACAGAGGCTGAGAAAAGCTTCAATCTATTGAAGCGGAAGATCACAGAATGACCAGTGTTGGTGTTGCCTGATTTCAAGAAGACATTTCAGGTGAAGTGTGATGCAAGCGGATACGCCATAGGAGCAGTCTTGAGTCAAGAAGACAGACCAGTTGCTTATTTCAGTGAGAAGCTGGATGAAGCAAAGCTGAAATACTCCACGTATGGTAATGAATTTTATGCTATCATACAGGCATTAAAGAAGTGGAGGCATTACTTGATCCCAAAAGAATTTGTATTGTATAGTGATAATCATGCATTGCAGTTTGTAAGTCAACAAGAAAAATTGAATCAGAAACATGCAAAATGGGTGGAGTATATGCAGAATTTTACATTTGTAATTAAACACATTTCAAGGACTGCTAACAAAGTGGTTGATGCTTTAAGAAGGAAATGTTTGTTGCTGCAGGAGTTCTGAGTCAAAACATTGGGCTTTGAAAACCTCAGGGACATGTATGCAGGAGATGCAGATTTCAGAGAAGCGTATGAAGCAGCTAAGAATCCAGTTCTCAGAGATCAGAGTTCTTGGATAGACTATATGATCCAGGAGGGATTGTTGTTCAGAGGCAATCAACTGTGCATTTCGAATTGCTCCATGAGGGAGAACTTGATGAAAGAAAAGCACAGTGGAGGCTTGGCAGGACATTTTGGCCAAGACAAGACCTTTGCGAAGCTGAGCGAATCATATTTTTGGCCAGGCATGTGAGCAGATGTTAAGAGGTTTGTTGACAGGTGTCGAATTTGTCAGCATTCGAAGGGGAGAAAGCAGAATGCAGGGTTTTATCAGCCATTGCCCATACCCGAGAAGCCATGGGAGGCGATAAGCATGGATTTTGTATTAGGACTGTCGAGGACGCAGAGAGGGGTTGATTCCATCTTTGTGGTGGTGGACAGGTTTTCAAAGATGGCACACTTCATTCCATGCCAGAAGACCAACGATGCGACTCACATCGCGAACTTGTTTTTCAAGGAGATCATTCGACTCCATGGATTGCCGAAAAGTATAGTATCGGACAGGGATACCAAATTCATAGGGAATTTTTGGAGGACCTTGTGGAAGAAGCTAGGAACTAACCTGGCATTTAGTTCATCTTATCACCCACAGACGGATGGACAAATGGAAGTGGTCAACAGGAGTCTGGGAGACTTATTGAGAAGCCTGGTGACAGAGTACCATACCAGTTGGGATAACGTGGTGCCACAGGCAGAGTTCGCATATAACGATTTAGTGAACAAGAGCACAGGTAAAAGTCTGTTTGAGATTGTATACGACGGACAGCTGAGAGGAGTATCTGAACTCAGGGAGTCAGAGAAGACTTCTACTAGTAGTGCAAGAACTAAAGAATTCACAGAGGCAATGAAGGAACTTCATGGTAAGGTGAAGCAGTGACTGGTTGATTCAAATCAGGAGTACAAACGCAAAGCGGATCAGCATCGAAGACAACTTCAATTTGAAGTTGGTGATCTAGTTCTGGCACACCTGAGGAAGGAAAGGTTCCCAAGGGGAACATACAACAAGTTAAAGATGAAGAAAATTGGGCCATGCAGAGTCCTAAAGAAACTGGACGAAAATGCTTATGAGATTGAATTGCCGGATGACATCGGAATATCTCCGACATTCAATGTCTCAGACTTATATCCATATAAAGATGAGGAAGCAGGATCTGGAAATGATGAGCAACCAGAAGTCCAGTGGCGGAAGCAGATGCGGATTGCAGAGAAGCCGCAGATGGAGCGTATACTGGACAAGCGAGTAGGTAAAAAGACCAGGAGGAAAGAATACTATGAGTACCTGGTCAAATGGAAGAATCACCTAGTGGAGGATGCCAGCTGGGAGACAGAAGCAGTGATTCAAAGGCATGGACAGACCATGCAGGAGCTCATGGATAGGCGCCCATGAAATCTTTTCAAGCCGAGGAGTATGATGCAGGAGCATCGCCCACGACAAGCGAGCCAGCATGGAAGGCAATGAACAGCTGAACAAGCCAGCAGAAAGTTTTTGAATTTTCATCCAAGAGGATGCGCCAATGTATAAATGATGCATTTATGAAAGCACCTTTTGTATGTTGTATCAGACCTCGAGCCATACGCTCTTGTCTGAATTAGATAAGAGACATTTAATAGATTTAATGCAGGTAGATAAGATTTATTTCTAGATTAGACAGTTTCAGATTTCGAGAGGGAAAACGGATATAGACACCCTCACTTGTACATTGTAACATGATTTAGAATCAAGCATTCAGAAGAAAAAGAGAAAGCAGAGAAATTGTGGAGAACACCCATGTACAGATGTTGAATTAATAGAATGGAATTCTGATTCAAATTCATGGCTGGTGTTGTTTCTCTGTGTATGTTGTTTATGTGCTCATGAATGTTTGTTTTCTGGTGATGCATTTTCTTTGTATATGCTATGCATGTGATTTCAGGTTTTAGCTGAAGTCTGAAAGGGAAGAGAATAAGTTTCAATTGTTTCTCTATCTGAGATGGGAGATTCTTGCAAGGTGTGCAGTCGAATTCATCCACAAGGAGTGCGTCGATGAAGGCTCAGTAGCTGAACCTTTTGATTTTATTTGCCCAGGAGTGATTTGGGTTATTGAGGTCCTGCAAGGAGCTTGCATGCTGGATAAGAAGAAGTCTCAGTTGTTAGTCTGAGTAACGGAGTTAGACGACTGCTGCTGCAGAGAGTGCGCAGAGTATGAAAGATTCAACACTTGGAAAGCGTTGAAGGTTGAGCACAAGCAGGGTGCGCAAGCTCAAGAGGGATAGTTCCTTTATGGTATTTTTGAAAGAGAGCCCAGGGGGTTTGTATCGAGGAAGGTTTGAGAGGGAATTACAATCATAGGAGTTGGAGGCAAGTGTCGAGGAGGACAGTTAGTTTTCTGAAGAAATCCTCGAGGAGGAGGAGTCGACGGCCAGGATTCGTAGGAAAGATTAGCGAAGTCCTGATAGCCGTCAGATCTGGGGAAGTTGCGCAGGGTTTAAGCTTTAGCGTGTAGGGGAGGAGTCAGAGCTCATTGGGACTCGACTCATCGGAGAATCGGAGTCTCCAGGAACATAGGACTTTTGCAAGGAGAAATTGCGACCCACGATTCCCCGAAAGGAACCATAGCCGTAGATCCCAGATTGGACACGTGTCAGTGATCCGGAGAGTCGGGGATCGGCATTCGGGATTTTCCCATGAAAAGGAATTGCTGAAATCGAAATCGCGATCTTGCGATACCCGATAGAGTGGAAGGAAGCGGTGACGTAGAGGAGAGAGACCGCACGTGTATCGGGGTTCGGCATCTCAGAGTTTTAGAGAGTGTAGGTTCTACGCATATCAAACCCGCGAAGTCCAAAATTCCGATAGGGAGCAGGCGTGGTCTCATGGAATGACAGGTCATATGCGGAAGGGGCTAACCTGAAGGAACTTGGAGCAGAGAGAGAGAAAGAGGCACCATCACGGATCGGGGTTCGGAGATTCGTGGTGCCAGTGAAACGCGACATCGCATATGCTGATTTCCTGATAGGGAAATCCCCGACAGGAACGAAGAAGTATCGACAATGAGACCCATCGGGTTTCAGGGTTTTGGATAGCACGAGGAATGTGCCCACGAGTTTCGCGATAACGCGAAACCCGATTTCCCGATAAGACAAAGGGGAGATCGCAGGGAGAGAGTTCTGTGGGTATTGAAGAGGTTCTGATAAGGGATAAGAAGAGTGTTTTAGCTCTTCGGGCCTGTGAAGAAGAAGGTCCTAGTGAGAACGGACGTGTGCTGGTTGGCGTCTGCGTCAAGTACTCGGCCCAATATCTCAGGGAATAAAGTAAGGAGGCTCGACTATACCCTTAGCCATGCTACTGGATTTCTTAGGTACTAGAGAGTAGTATTCTCAAGTGTTGTTCTCAGTGCCACTATGGCATTCAGGTGGTCGATCAACTGATTTATAGCTAGTTTTAGGATATCTAGGGGGACTCCCTATATACGCAAAGGTATGTGGGAGTGATGGTCGTGTACATGTGTTATCTGATGCGGTATTACTAAAAGGGGTACAAACAATGGTTATAGAGGTGTCCAACTAGGTGAAACAATGGTTTCGAGTAACTCATGAACTCGTCTGTATTTCCTACATGTAGTCTTCACCAATCACAATTTTACCTATCGAACAACATATATCTATGATTTAAAGACATTGAAAGTACACGTCTCTACCTTGAAAAAAAATATTCTATAGAGGAAAGTGCTTTGATATCACTTGTAAGGTACCATATGTATTATGAAAATCAGAACAAATTAACCATGACAAATACCGGCAGAAACAACGAAATATAGAGAAAAATAACACCATAAATGATACCTTTATTGATAGAAATCTAAGTTCACTTGCCTCTTATAGGGGGAAACCTCCAACATAGTAGAGCTCAATTAAAAAATAATTCTATAGACTTTCCCATGCCTTCTACTCCTATTTATACGAATTCTATCTTCTAAAAAACATTCTAGAGGAAGATATTTCTAGAAGTATAAACTTTTATTAAGTATTGTTACATTCGAATTCTGAACATTATTATATAGGCCTTATTTACTAATGCAGGCCTTTATTACATATAAAACATATTATTTTACCTATATGAGGGGTTAGGGAGGTTAGGTCCCTAACAACTTTGTCTTAATTTTAAGGAATGGTAGTGGCCACATCTTTTGCAATGACGATTACTAGTGATTTGAGGAACCAATATAATGTTTGTTTTGGAGTGGTATTGATTTTACATAGACTTCTTCTTCGATTCCATTCGTGGATATGGTTTGCGATATGGGTGGAGGTTTTTCGGTGGAAATATGAGAGAATTTCTAAGTTTGTGCATGGTGTACCTATAGCTAGAAGAAAGATAAAAATGCTTTGGCTAAAGACTCAAAGATCACATGGGACCCTGACTTTTTGTCTACTTACCACTTAGCAGGTTGACCAGTTAAGGTTCTTTAAAATGGTCGTAAGAAAATGGAATCATCAGTGATGTTTTTAGATGAGCAACAGAGGTGAAACATCATGATATGGTTGGTTGTGTCTTCTCTTGGTTTACCATCAAATTTGGGAATATTTGATGGTAACTTGGTGGGCATGTTTGGCCAAGTTGTATTATGTAAAATCAGATCATTCATAAGTTTCGTCAAATCTGGAAGATTTAATGAAGCTAAGTATGGTATGTTGGGTGTTGTCTTATGCATTGTATGCGGTGTTTGAGAGCCGATTCCTAAGGAGGAAGGGCTACTAGAAGGGTTGTTGGGTATAGTAGTGCCAAGAAATGTAGAACCCAACAAGGTTGACCCAAGAATCATTGCACCCAAAGGTGGGTGAGGAGGTTGAACCAGTGATGTGGTAAAACCAGGGATACCTCCAAATTCTGGTGGGAGGCCTAGCAAGAATCCAGAATGTAGAGGATTTTGTGGGTCCCCTATGACTCTAGACTAGCGAACAATGTGTGAGTTTGAGTGGGGATAAATAAAAGATAATAAGTGCTTATGAAAACAAATCTGAAATATGACCTACTTTAATAAAAGAACTAATAGCTACATATGGTTAATAATGAATAAGAATAACACATAAATTGATTGTTAAGAAAACTTTTGGTTCGGTAGATTTATAGAATTATCCATGTGGGAAATAAAAACAAAATGAATTTTTCTTGTAGACATATCATCCTTCTTCTCAAATAACATTGGACCTTCCAATAGCACTCAACAATGGGGCATGAACCCACCAGAATAGGAACTAGTGAAGGTGTGAAAAATTAGTTACAATGAGGGGTAAAGGGGGCATATTTCGAAAGAGTTGGTGATATTTCCCAATAACCACACAAAATCTGACTTAGGTGAAATTGCAACCCACAATTTCCACCTATGTATAGAATCTTGGGTCAAGTGCAGCAGGGAACTCTCAACTTCAAAAATTGGTCATGGGCTAGGTAACCTCACAAGAGATGGGTGGCTCAAGAAGGCACACAAAGAACATTTGGGCCTTGGTATTTTCCCCTTCAATGATATCTCTTTGCCTTATGGATTTGGAACACTTGACTTGGAGGATTTTAATTTCCCTAATTCGTCAACCACTAAGTTTAGAAATAAAAAGAGATAACAAGAGGTTTTTTGGACACCTACCCCCAAAATCCCAACTTAGACTAACATTTTCTTTTGTTCCCTCTTGTGGAGGATTTTATTGATTTCTTTATGGTTGATTTTTTGATGAACAAGTATGTGAGATTGGGGTCTTGGACCAATCTCATTTTCTTAAGGGTGTGAAGGTTTTATATAATTCTTAAGTTTTTTTTATCCTCCTAGATCGCTTATGAGCACATGAAGGATATCAGAATTTGACGTAAATGATATATTAGAGACCTTTTGATGTGTGAAAAATTATTTTGTGTGCAAATATGTGAGTGTGCAAAACATATTTTAATAGTTTATGTGTAAGATTGAAGCATATGGACACTGTGGGGTCCTTTATTTGTCTTTCTTATTAACTACTAAGTGTTTTGAGAAATCCTTTTGTAATTCAAAAACTGAACCTAGTTTGTCAAAGATGCAGACATTGGGGTCCTTACTGATCTTTTAATTTACCAATTGTTTTTTATCTAAAAATGAAACCACTCTAGTTGTGTGATAATTTGGACATGTATGGTTCATTTACAGGTTTTTATTTCCTTCAAAACAAACTACGAGGTGTCAAAGGGGCTTTGGCCTCACCTAATCTTGTTGGTCTGTTTGTAAAACAAGAAAACTTAAAGATAATATTTTCAACTTTAGGGGATGCTTACTAATTACTTCAAGTTAATTCTTTATGTTTGACTTATGGAAGGGAGATGGAAGAATGACTTACAAACCCCTTTTTGGTTCACCTAGATCACTCAAACGAGTGTGAGGTGAAGAGAACACTAGGATGTGAGTAAGGGTTTTCCTAGTCCCGTAAATGAATTAATTTCTGAAGATAAATTTAACTAAGAATTCAGACGCTTTCAATTAGCCATCCATGTGGCAAAGATAAAAAGAGATATGATTATTTTTACTTTACTTAGTGTGTTAGCTAATCTACTTCTACAAGAAAGAATCCAAAGGAATTTTTACCAGTGTTACAAAGTGAAATAATTTGAAACCTATAATCTATATTTTGTGAAAAAACTGAAAGACTGTGACAGACCTCCCATTTTGTACAACAATAACCTCTTATAACAAGTGCGATTTTTTTATTTTTTTTTAGGTGTGTGCACGTGTGTACAAGGGTAATAAATACATTCTACTCTGCGTCGCAACACAACGACGAACATGATGCATGCAACTGCGACCACAACATAATGAACTAAGAAGCACATCAAGCATCCGGAAGCAAAGAACGACAATCAACCGACCACAAAATAAGACTGACTACCTGCCCGTCCTACCCTGTAATGGTTAGGACCTCTAGGACACATAAGCAATGCTCAAGCCCAGGTTCCCATCGATTTTGACCATTTAAGGTCTCAAGACTGGCGACTGTTCTGAGGAACACAGAGGTGTCTACATTCCCCCCCCAGGCACAAGCAGACCACGCCAAAAATAAAAGGACAATCATTAATTATAATAACCACAACCCCCTCAACGGAAAGTGAAAACGATTTCGCCAACAATCCACCCATCATCAATTAAATATCTAGTTTAGTAAGTCTGAATTTCAGCTAGTCATCTATTGGGCATTTCTAACTTGACCTTAAGATAAACAAGCTAGCATATCCACTTATATCCATAAATGTAACGTGATCAGATAAGTACATGAACTATTTAATAAGAACATGTCTAAGAGGAAACCCTCGGAATAAAAGAACCGTCAAGCTGCTTATGAAAAATAATTTACACTATAATTTACACTATACTATACTATAGGTAAAATAAGATTTTATCCAATTCATGGTGAGTTTTGTTTTTGAATTTTTTCCATTTTCTTACATTCTTATAACTTTGAAATAACTCTTCAACCAAGTTAAATATGAAGTGTTTCATACAAAATTAAGTATTAAGTGTGTCATATAAATTAATGAATCATTATGCACCTGCTAATATTATTGTGTACATTTTTCTCCAACATTAATAATTGAGTTATTCATATGTTTGTAATTAATATTAAAATATTTTGATCTTGTTTCATTATCTTATTAATTTGCATAATGTAAATGATATAAATTCAAATAAATTGGGTTCATCATATAATTAGTTGTGTTGATTAAGTTTGTTTATGATGATAAATTAAAATGAAGATAATAACACTAAACAAACTTTAGATAAATAAGTGGAAGGCTACTATTAACATTGATTGTACGAATAAACCTCAACACGGCATTAAGGGAAAGAAAATTAGCAATTACTATTGTCCATCCTTACAATTTGATTTGACTATTCGAAATTACTCAATAATAGAATCATAAATTTCAATCACCATCTAAATTACCATAAATGCAAAAATGGAGCAAGTCTGAAATGTAGTAAGGAAATTGTTTCTATAATTGCAAAAATAGAAGGGCGTGGTCAAACATTCGCTACCCAGAAAACGCAGTGGTAAGTTTCCCTAGCTTTCCCAATGTTCCACTTGCTGTTTGCTAATTTAGTGTTACGGATCTACTGAAATCGCTGTCACAGAATACCTATTCTTGACTGCTATTAAGGGCATGGTGTCCATTAGTTTGTATAATTAAAGATCATTAATTTTACCCATCTTCAATAGTTATATGTCTTTCATCTTAATAAGTCAGATGTTTTCATGCGTCCTTTTCACTGTTGGGACAAGAATCAGTCAGTTTTACTTGGACTGGACAGGAGGATTTATTTAAAATCCATATTGTGGTCAAGATTGATGATGTGTGTCATGCATTAGTCCAACAACTAAAGAGCTATATGACAGCTAAAAATCTTTTAAGATGATGTGAAGTTATGAGAGAAGAGTAATAGAATTAATTTCAAAATCTTTCGAGATAGGTTTATTTTATGCAGTCGAACAAGGCATCTCGATATGGCCGAAAGGGTGAGTGCATTACTGGTGGCATAAACGTCATACAATCAGATTGGATTCACTATCTAAAGTTCGTTGTATCTAGAATACCACTGTACAATTATAATAAAAGGGGTTGTCATGTAAAATAAAACTTGGAAACCGATGGTAAGTAAAGCTATCCCAATAGTAATAAGTTCGTTGTCAAGATATTCCAGTGATGAATCCAAACCAACCAAGGATAACCATTGTATTACTAAGGTAGCTCGTGGTGATGTTTATCAGTAGCAGATACTACACATTGAATCACTCCAATCGGTAACAAAGCTAATGGCTGCAAGGTTAAAAAAAAACATTAAAGGCTACCTGGTTAAAACACATTCGGACTGTAATAATCAATCTTTGAGCATAAATTCACTCTTCCCTCCATTCAATATATGGAACTACTAGCCTATAGAGGTTTGCTAACCTTAAGTTCAAAACGTTAAATGAATGTAGTCAAAAACGCTATGTACATTCATTGACCTGTAAAAATTTATTGAGAGTCTAATCTCACTGACGGGTATAAATTCATTGACAGTGTAATTTCATTTGATAGCATATTTCATTGGATAGTATAAATTCGTTGATAGTATTAAATGTTGTCCTGTATAATGTTATTGCCCAAAATGTTAAATATACACAGTCAAACGCTCATAATATTTCAATGATAATATAATTTCACCTCCCATAAATGTTAAAGGAACGCAGTCATAAAAACGCCCATAATGTGTACAGGAACGCAGTCATAAAACGCAGGGACTTCAACCGCAAATATCCAAACACAGACAGACAGGGATTCCAACATAAAAACGCAGACCAGAATAATTTGTAGGCAATCAATCGAATGGGCATGGCTCAAGATAAAATTCATCAATACTACAGTACCGAGATAGATTTGCAGAGAGAAAAAAAAAGGTGGGGGGGGGCATCAATAAAAAATCACAGAGTTAAGTTGCGAGGGAGGTAATACAACACAGTGTGGGTTCATCCATCAATATGTAGAACGCAGAGATAAACCTATCTGGTGATCATAAAGTGCAGAGTAAAGAACTTCACCATCAATCAAATTTCAAGGTTATTAAAACGCATCAAGGAGCAAGGCAGACCATTCATCCAAGGACAACAACAGAGGTATATGAATGAGTTCATCCTTCACTTCACCATCCTCGCACAGAAAAGAAGGGCGTTCAGATCCATAGGTCTTTTAACACTAAGGCGACGACGATAGATCAAGCTCTTGGCCGACTGCTCAGGCGAGGACTGGTGTGCTAGGGACAAAGGAAAACAATCGCAAGGGTCACAGTCAAACACCATAGGGCGGTCATGACATGCAGGAAGACGAAGGTCACGAAAATCAATCAACTAATCATTCATCCAAGCTATAAAAATTTCAGTCATGAAACTAGACAAACAATTTACCTACCCAATACACATGTATATCTAAAACATATATTCTACAACATTCTATCATTCAACCGAAAAAGCGTACCATTGCCTATTCTCCTGCTGTGAGTGACATCCATGCGTTCCGTACAACTCTCTCTCGTCGATCATCGAGACTACACTGGTACCTCCCAGCCAACGCTAGGGGTACTCTTCTCCCCCCTTAGCCCCCCGAGCCGCAAAGAGGCCACACACACTATCCAGAGGTTTCGTCTAGCTCCCAGCTCACCTCGCAAGGTCGAGCTACCACTCCTCTCTGAGCTGGGTATCCCAACTCCCCACAAGTAAATCAGTCAAGTCGATATTGCTGCGACGTAACATTACGCAAATAGAAGATGTCTTTCATCCTTCTCCTTCCTTTATTTTATAGAGTTTCGAACTTCATTTCTTTCCTAAAATCTCATTTAATTAAAGTTTTAGAAATAATTTCCTAAAATTTCCTCTCCGTACAAGTGTCCCTTATCCCCTTATCCTTTATTTCCCTCACCCACCTAGAGTTACTCCTAGAATCACTTTTAGGTGTCCCTAGATTCCCTTACAGGTTTTAAAGGCTTTCCCTATTATGAAATTGCTAATTCAGTTTAAAATTAGAAGGCTCTTAAATGTGGATTCCTTACTAAGTTGACTTCCCGCTTTTTCCCTTAAGTTCCCCTTTTCCCCCTTTTATGTTACCTCTTTTCCCTTGTTTCCTATTTTATTTTTATTTTATTTTTATTTTCCCTCTTTCCCCTTTTTACTTAGAACTAAAAAGGCAGGAGTGGAATTTAACCCCTTTCCCTTTTATCATTAAATTAGTAAAATTTATATTATCCAAAGATAAAACATCTAATTCCCTCATTACATTTTATAACCACAAATTTCATTTTTATGAATAAATAATTTCTTACTCCCTTCATGTTACAGATTTTATGAAGATCATAATTATCACCTAAGTTGTTTTTATTTTAAATATTATTATTTATTTATTTAATTAATTTTTATTTTTTTTAAGGTAGTCAAAATTTTATCACTAGCGTAATTTAGACTTAGACCTTAGATTTGTACTGGGCGACAATCAATTAGGGAAATTGTTTTAAAAATACTTAACACGTTAATTGTCCTAAGGCCTTCTAGGTTCATCCCTCTATCATCAACAACACGACGTACCCTTCAGGACGCACTAGGTGCTCCAAGGGTGCCACTCGCCTCTTGACTGATTGGTAGACATCAATAACCCCTGGAATCAACACTTTTCCAGGTGAACTTGTGGGAGACTAAGGGCTTCTAAGGAATAAGGCCCCCGCCTTATTGTGCGCCCCTTAGAATCATCATGAGCGAATGTCGTAGTCTGCCCTCACGACATCGTGGGTCCTCTCGAACTAGGTAATCATTAACCTACAGTTCAAACCACGACAAGAGTGCTAGTAGGTTGTGGTAGGGATGTTGTCCACACCTCTCCCTCAACCTCTCTGGTAGTCGTGTGTGACCCCTTTACTCCATATGTGAGTTTGGTCGGAAAGCTATCGTCATCCTGCATCATCAACAAATCGTGTCAGAATATATCCATATCATATCATCTAATCAGATGTGCTAATATCATAGTAAAAACAATCAACCCCAATGGTACACTCCCTGACTCGATCCAGAGTCCAAGGGGTTCCATCGATGCCTCTACATTCTCAAGGTCCAAAACCCTGCACACTCAATAAAATCAAGTCAATAGCACCTGTCTATGTCAATGTAGTAAAACAACATGTCATCAACCCATAACGCATCATAATCAAAATAAAAGGTTTTAATAGCATAAAATCTGGATCACTTGCGAGCAAGTGTCCTCAAAGAATAAGTTCGCTCAGTGTGCTAGAGCGAGATGTTACATACACCCCCTCTTGGTCTAAAATTCATCCAAAAGTTTCATAGTATAATACCGAAATAAAGTATATCACTGTATCATATGTCTATCTATCAAACAAAAATGGAAACTGCTGGCGCATATCATATGCGTCCTCTCAAGTCGCCGAGTGCGGACTATAATTGTCCCACTAGACCTTGACCTGATCTACCGTTCGACGTCGTAACTGTCGAACGCGATGATCCAAGATGCGGACCGGCTCAGCCATGAGCACCCCCTCATCCGATACCTACAAGGAACTCATGTCAATAACATGTGTAGGATCACTAATATAATGTCTCAAAACAGATACATGAAAAACATTGTGCATACGCCTCAAAGAATTAGGCAAGGCTAGTCGATAGGCCATGGGTCCCTTTCTCTCCACAATCTCGAAGGGTCCCATGAACCTAGGAGAGATTTTAACTCCCTTCCCAAACTTGATCAAACTCTTATGTGGTTTAACCCGCAAGAAGACTCAATCGTCGACCTCGTAACTACAGTCAACACTGCGCACATCAGCATACCTCTTCTATCGATCCTGCGCTTCTTTAATCCTTTGTTTTATTGTTTTCATTTTCTCTTCCATTTCTTGGATCGCTTATGGTCCCACCAGGACTCTATCCTTGAGCCAATCCCAACTCAAAGGCATCCAACATAGTCACCCGTAAAGAAACTCAAAAGGCGCCATTTTAATGGTGCTCTGGTAACTGTTGTTGTAAGCAAACTCTACTAGTGGCAAGAATTCTTCCCAACGCTTTTGTTGGTCCATCACGTACATGTGCAACATGTCCTCCAAGGTTTGGTTTGTTCGTTTGGTCTACCCGTCAGTCTCCGGGTGATCCACAGTACAAAAGTTAAGTTGGGTTCCCAAGGCCACTTGGAAACTCATCCAAAATCGTCCAGTAAACACCAATCCTCAATCAGATATAATCATCTTAGGTACACCATGTAGCCTCACAATCTCACTGATGAAAACTCTAGCTATGTCAGGTGCCTGATACATCATACGCACCGGAATAAAGTGAGCTCTTCGTTAGAGTGTTTACTACTACGAAAATCGAGTCATGTTTCCTTTCCGTCAGTGGCAATCCAACAATTAAATCCATCGAAATAACCTCCCATTTCGATTCTGGAATAGCGTGTGATTGTAGTAATCCTGTTGGGTGTCTATGTTCAACCTTTACCTGCTAACACTCTAGACATCTGGCCACATTGTTAACTATGTCTTCCTTCATTCCCTTCCATAAGAATAAGGGTTTAAGGTTTTCCCTCATCTTCGTGACTCCCGGGTGAGCCATATAGACTACTCTATGAGCCTCGCTCAGGATCAACATCCACAACTTGTCGTTTGGCGGTACATAAATTCGACCTTTAAACCTCAATAAACCATCGCTATCAAACGAAAATCCTGCAAATCATGGTACCATCATTATGTTTTGTCCGATAAAGCCCTTGACCTCTTTGTACCAGTCATCCTCATGCTGTAAAGTTAGTATCTTTTCACATAGATTCGTCTGAAGAGGCAACACCGAAAAGATGTGTGATCTCTGACTCAAAGCATCTGCCACTCAGTTCACTGTTCCCTTTATGTAAGTAATCTCAAAGTCGTACTCGCTAAGCAATTTCGACCAACGCCGTTGTCGCGTGTTCACGTCGCTTTGCGTAAAAATGTGTTGTAGTCCACAATGATTAGTCTTTAGTTCAAATTTTCATCTGACAAGGTAGTGTCTCCAAACCTTTAAGGCATATACTATGGCCAACAACTCCAAATCACGCATTGCATAGTTCTCCTCATGCTTTCTTAGTTTCATCGAAATGTAAGCAATCACTCGTCCACCTTGCATCAAGACTCCACCTAAGCCTTCCTTGGATGCGTTAGTGCATACCAAGAAGTCTGCGTCCATGTCAGGGACCTTTAGTATCGGTGTGGTTGTCAACAATTCCTTGAGCCTCCAAAATGCTTCCGCACATTTCTCGGTCCAAACAAACTTCTTGTTCTTCTTCTGCAACTCCGTGATCGGATTTGCTATCTTTGAAAATCCCTCGACAAACCGTCGATAGTATCTTGCTAAACCCATGAAGCTACACACTTCCGGGACATTCGTAGGCATAGGCCATTCCAAAATAGCCTTGACCTTGGCTGGATCCACGGCGATGCCTTCACCGTAGATGAAATGCCCTAAGTAGTGAATCTTCGATTGATAAAATGAGCATTTGGAAAACTTCCCATAAAATTTGTGCTCTCAGAAACATCGTAGTACCAAGCGCAAGTGCTCGTCATGCTCCTTCGTCGTACGAGAGTAAATCAAAATATCGTCAATGAACACTTGGATGAACTTGTCCAAGTACTCGTGGAACACCCCGTTCATCAAACTCATAAATACCCCTGGGGTGTTTGTTAGTCCAAACGGTAAAACAATAAACTCGTAATGTCCAAACCTCATCTAAAGGAAGTCTTAGGGACATCATCTTCCTTGATCCGCAACTGGTGATACCCTGATCGCAAATCGATCTTGGAGAACACCATCGCACCCTTCATTTGATCGAACTGATCATCAATTCTCGGCAATGGATACTGATTTTTGATCGTAGCCTTGTTCAGTTGACGGTAGTCAATGCAAACCCTCCATGATCCATCCTTCTTTCATATGAAAATAACATGTGCACCCCATGGTGACACACTAGGACGTATCAGTCCCAGGTCCAACAACTCCTTCAGTTGCATTTTCAACTCTTGTAACTCCGGGGTCGACATCCGATAAGGTGTTCTTGATATCGGTTCAGTCCCTGGTTTTAGGTCTATGGTAAACTCCATTTCCCTCTCTGGTGGAATTCCAGGTAAATCCTCTGGAAATACGTCCGCAAACTCTCTCACCACTGGAAGGTGTTCTAGACCTTCCGCTACTCCCTTCTCGTTTAACGCAAGGATCGCATAAAGATTGCAACCCTTGCGCATACTCTTCCGTAGCTATAAGGACAAGATGAACCTCAGGGAAACTCTTTGGTTCTGTCCTACAATCACATGTCTCTGTCCCTCATCATCGACCAAGCTCAACCATTTTTTCTTATAGTTGAGTATCGCCTCATGCGATTCCAACTAGTCCATACCAATCACGACGTCATAAGATCCTAAGATCATGATGTACAGGTTGGCCTTTGTGACAAACTCTCCCAAGTTAAGGACACAGCCCGTAACCTTTCCTCCAACCTTCTGTTTGGCTCCCGAAGCCATCTCCACGAAGCTAAACTCATCCTGTTCGACTGCCTTTACCTTAATCCTTTTTAGC
>SNQJ01S0025841.1:89107-112133 GCA_010110895.2 Picea sitchensis
CCTCACGGCATTGTGGGTCCTCTCGAACTAGGTAATCGTTAACCTACAGTTCGAGCCATGGTGGGAGTGCTAGTAGGCTGTGGCAGGGCTGTTGTCCACACCTCTCCCTCAACCTCTCTGGTAGTCGTGTGTGACCCCTTTACCCCATATGTGAGTTTGGTCGGCAAGCTATTGTCAGCTTGCATCATCAACAAATCATGTAAGAATATATCCATATCATATCATCTAATCAGATGTGCTAATATCATAGTAAAAACAATCAACCCCAAGGGCACACTCCCTGACTCGATCCAGAGTCCAAGGGGTTCCATCGATGCCTCTGCATCCTCAAGGTCCAAAACCTTGCACACTCAGTAAAATCGAGTCAATAGCACATGTCTGTGTCAATGTAGTAAAACAACATGTCATCAACCCATAACGCATCATAATCAAAATCAAAGGTTTTAATAGCATAAAATCTGAATCACTTGCGAGCAAGTGTCCTCAAAGAATAAGTTGGCTTAATGAGCTAGAGAGGGATGTTACATAGACCCAAGCAATAGGAAAAAAATTGAAATTAGTGCAGGTTAAACATAGATTCAAAATTGGTGCAGTTGATGTGATAAACATAGATTCAAAATTGAGACAGAATGCTAATAGTACACTTCAACATGACTATTCCTTCGAAATCCACGTTGATGCTAAACAACGACATAAGAAAATTCCGGTGTGTATTTTCCAAAAGTGGAGGCCTAGACACTCAAAGGGAATTCTCAAGGAAGTCGATTACTGACCCTGCAAACATATAAAGGTGAGAAAAATGGCTCTTGCAGCCTATAGTGGGAGAATTTCTACTTAACTCCCCAGTATGGTTGTCAATCTGTTTGGGCGATTTTGTCATAGGAGTGAGAAAATGGTATCCCTTTGAGTGTCAATATAGGCTATACCAACACCAAACTTAGTAGAGTTAGATGGTTAGTGAAATACAACAATAGATATAATGGAAATAAACAAAAGAAGTGAATGCATGACAAGTAAAATAGAAGAACTAAAAACTAAAAAAACAAGATTTGTTACCAATGGAGGAGGCTATAATGATAACATCACAGGGAAGTTGGTGACCAAGTGAGCTCCCTTCTTCCTCCTTGGGAGGGTATTTTTTGTTCCCACTTGGAACCTTTTATCTCTTTTCTCAAAGAAAATACAAATGAGGTGAAGGAATGCACCCAAGCTCTCAAGAAGAGAGAGGTTTGGTGCATCAAACAAGATTGGTTATGGATATGTAAGTGAATCTAAGAGAAATGAGTATTCTCTAAGCTCTAACCAATACCATAAAAATACACTTGGTTTCTTCTTAATTCACTCTCATGTCATTCTTTTATAGGCTCTATTCAATCTTTTATTTATCTATCTCTAAGTGTGAAATAGGATCCCTCATAGGGGTGGATCCCATACCATTTGGGTGGTCCTAAAGCTATTTTTAGAGTTGGAGAGTCGACTTCCTCAAGTACACTTGAGTTGAGGGTGTGTGAAATCTAAACAACTTCATAAATGCATCATTTTTTGGATGAGTATGGGTTTCGATGATAACAGTCGTGTTGATGCACATGAATGGCACTAAGTTTTTCTTTTTATCCCATGCAGTCGTACACTG
The DNA here is from genome assembly GCA_010110895.2 of Picea sitchensis. Lineage (NCBI taxonomy): Eukaryota > Viridiplantae > Streptophyta > Pinopsida > Pinales > Pinaceae > Picea > Picea sitchensis. Next base: position 90,741 of record SNQJ01S0025841.1, read on the forward strand.
AGAGCACAAAACGAGATTTGGTAGCTCGTGATGATCTTAAAAAAACCCTCTTTCCACAATTTTTTTGCTTTGCTGAATGAAACCCATTAATGCTGAGAGTGTGTTATTTGATGTATTAAACTAATGACTTCTCCAATGATCACTTATAAATCTTGTTAAGCAATTTTTATGTGATAATACCCATGAGAACTATATCTCTTGGGAATACAAATAATTTATAATGTTAACGTATCTGAAAATACTACAAGGAACAACATTTTGCAAATGTGAATATAATAAGAATGATATTTGCATCCAAAATCCACTTCAATGAGATTCTAAATCAAATTGATTGTTCATTTTTTTAATTTTGAAATTACACGAGTTGACAACAACATGTAGTTACTTTGATTTTTGTGCCATGCCAAAAGAGGTCATGCTCCTAAAATGTGAGATGGAATCCCTACATTGATAATGTCTTTAAACTAAAAAAATATGACTTACATTTAATTTGAAAAATCTATACCAACCCAAACACCGATACCTATTTATATGTTTTGACTAATATTTTGGATAATTATATAATTCGTTTTCATGTGTAAATCTAGATTAAATTGAATTGTAACATAATAACATTTGGTGTAATTAAGCATTTTTTTTTTGATATATAATGATTAAATATGCTATATTTTCAATTAGAATTTTGTGTTTTATAATGAGTGATGAGTGAATAAAGGAAGATGAGTAGAGAGTATTTTTCTATAGGAAAGTAAAGAATTGAGAGTGGGACATTGAAGCGTAATAAAGGAAGAAGAATATCCTGTAATATCCATATTGATCGCAGTGTTTAAGTATTTTCATAGTGAGTGTCCCTTTCTTTATATTCACATTTCAAAACTAAGAAACAAAGAGTAAAGCATAGACCTTGCCTTCTAGTTGGGTTCTTCTCATATTGATTTTCCCAGAATATATATTGTGGTCATTAAGTGAATGGTGTTTTGTTTATTATCTCTTTCATTTCAATTTTAGCTTATTTCAGTAATATCTGTGTTAAAATTAGTAATATTAAGTTTACAATTTACAATAAAACATTATAGTGAAAATTTCTAAAATATTATAAAATTTATTGTGATAAACTATTCCAATAAAATATCCATGACAATTTATAAAACATTTATAATTAAAGAATATAAAATTGTAAATGAAATATTTAAAGAGGATTGTCTCTTTAATGATATATATATAGATCACTAAAAATCAAATACTCATTACACCGCTCAAATCAACGAAAACAATTAATATAGACATTTAGATATGCAAGGTATATTTTTATTAAATATATTAAATATAATGCATAGATTTAAAAAACGTAGAGATTGGAAGAGATACGTGAAGGAAAAGTAAGCGTGTAAGTGGTGTGATAAAGTAAGCTTGTAAGTGGTGTTGGAAGGGAAATGTTCTTGTGCACATTGATGGTTTAGTCATGAGGTTTAATTTTTTTTAATATAAATAATAATTTTAAATAATTTTATGATATTAGGTTATAATTAATGTAAAATTGAGAAAGTTTATTTTGTATAGAAAATATGAATATAATAAAAATCATGTTTCTATTAAAAGTATACTCAAACTATTTGAAACTATGTTATGATGGTTTTTATTTACCAAGATTACATTTTTTTTTTGGGGAAATATAAATATTTATAAAGAATATAATGAACAACTTTATCGTGTATAAGAAAAATTGGATATAATAAGAATGAAATTTGCTTCAAAACTTTATTATTGAATTAATTTTTTTTAAATATAATAAACATGATATTTATATTAAAAATTCATTAAAATTGAATTCAAAAATAAATAAAATATTTAAATTAATTTTATAGTATTGAAATTATATTTGAATAAATGACAACATCTAATTTTATATTATACTTTTAAATTGTATATCATGTTAAAATGATTTTATACATTTAAATTGATTAAATTGAAATTGGATAACTATATTAAAAATATCTTGAAACAATGAAAACAAGTGATGCATGGCAGTGTAGTCTTTGTCAAGTTGGAATGGAAATAAATGCACTGCTATGGCGGGATCGAATACAGACACGTGGAAAGCAAGTTGAAGTACATGTGGTATCCATGCAGATCTGTTCCATATTTCTGAAGCATAGATATTAAAAATTCAAATACAATAGAATAGGCATAAAAGTAAAATTAAATGAAATTAGATATTAATAATGTCCCGCAACAACGCATACACATTAAACATTCAAATACAATAGAATACTAATAAAAGGTTCTGGACACAAAAAAATTATATTTCTGGAATCTGTTCCATATTTCTGTTTCCAAACGCAATATAATTCAAATCCATTTATGTTTCCAAATGCAATATAATTCAAATCCAAAGGTTGGATCTGTTCCATATTTATGAAGCATAGATATTAAAAATTCAAATACAATAGAATTGGCATAAAAGTAAAATTAAATGAAATTAGATATTAATAATTTACTGCAACAACGCATACACATTAAACATTCAAATACAATAGAATACTAATAAAAGGTTCTTGACACAAAAAAATTATATTTCTGGAATCTGTTCCATATTTTTGTTTCCAAACGTAATAGAATTCAAATACAATAGAATAATGGACACAAAAAATGTAGCATTCCCGAATTAGTTTTCTTTGAAATTTATCAAAAATTAATATGTTTGTTACATATTTCTGGTATTTCTAGAAATTTAAATGCGTTTGTCATATAGATTGGGATTGGGGATCTCGCGGACCATAAAAATAAATAAGTACAAGAATTAGGAATGTAGAAAGAAGAAGTGTGCGGTGATAGAGAGGAAGACCTGAAAAGAAGAAATTGGAAGTTATGAGTATTTGGTTACAGTTTTCTATTTAAAGAGTTATAATAACTGGATTAATAAAGAAAACAAGATGAAAATATAGACTTACTATGAAGACGATGTGTTTTTGTTGTTGTCGTCGACGGTCAATGGAATCGTGTCAACCGGTTGTTTCCCTTCATGGATGAGGTTGTTCATTCTCCATTGGAACCATTATTCAATGTCGCTTCTCATGGGGGCCACGTTGATTTCATGCCAGATTTCTATGTTGAAAAGTTTGTTTTCTAATTTTCTTAGATCCATTGAAATACTATGCAGACTCTGTTCAATTTCTTCATTGTGTGCCAAATAGTCCAGTACCCAGCTCTCGAGCTCACCTACACGATATTCAAGTATGTCGTAAAACTTTTCGAAAGACAACCCCTTTAAAATATCAAGTTTTTCATCAAAGGATTCTTTGGTCATTGACAAGGATTTGAGAATTAAGTTTGGGTCTTGAACCTCGTTGGTACTTCCGGCTAAGTCTATTTGGATTAGGTTTGTGAATAATTCTTCCTTTTCTAATATGGCTTGTTTACATGATTCGACAATGAGCTCCAGATTCTTAACTTTCTTTTGTCAGCATGCTTTTACTTTTTTGGTCTGCTTTGGGGAGGGGAGATTCTCTTGTCTTATTTTTAGATCCGAGGTGTTGATGGCATGGTTGGAAAAAGGGGTCAGCTCATGTTCATAGAAACGTTGATCATTTTTTAAATTCGCCTGCAAATGTCGAGAAAATCATTTTCCCTCTTTCGGAAGGAAGCTATATTTTGTGATGTTTCCCAGGCTTCAGTAACTAGTTGCATTCTTTTCTTGATGTTATTCTCTACAAGGGCTCTAGATGATGCAAGGAGGGTAGAGGATACTTTTATCTTGGCTACAGTGGTAGCAGGCACATTTTCTACTAAAGGACTGGCAAACTCTAGGGTAGCAATGAAAGCCTCCTCAAATTCCTTGACACGGTCTTTTAGTCTGGAATTCTCCGCTTCAATTCCTCCAATGGAATCATCAAGAGAATCACTGGTTGCGTGGTGAAATAGGGAGATTTGGGATGGCAGCATTTTCCTAAAGTTAATCTCTGTGTGAGATTTGCCTTTCCTATTTGTTACATCTCTCTTTTCAATGACCATATTTTTAGATTGGTTGTCAAAAACAACACTCTAGAATACGAAGGATTCATCTTCGTAAAAAATGTCACTTTCAATTTCAATTTGCAATTGTTCACTTTCAATTTCGGGTTCGTCCGCCTACCCTACATTGTTTTTTCTCTTCTTCATCAGTGAAATTTTGTGAGAACTATCAATATTTATGCGAGGAGGGTTCTTATCTCCTCCTTCGTTTGAAGATTTTTGGGTTGCTTTCTTATTGGGGTGGGCCATTGAAGCGATGCTCCGTGATGTTGTGCTTTTGGGAGTGCTGACAGGGAACTGGGAACTCTTCTCACTGGATACTTTTCCCTGTTGTTTGTACAATCCAGTTTCACATTGCACTATCTCTACGTCACAATCGCCAGAAGCAGGATTGTTGCCGTTACTGTCCCTGTCTTCGGTTAGGTGTCTATGGATAAAAGAGCTACTAAAGCCAATTGCTAGTAACTGTTCTCAAAAAATCCCATTAGGGTCGAACCCTTTTATCCTTTCAGCATATGTTAGGTTCAATTTCTTGAAATGGCCTGTGAATTGGTCAACCTTGTTGATGCTTATGCACACGAAGTCCCCGACTTTCCAGGGTAGAGGAATGAGATGGTTTTTTTTTTTCTTGTCATGGAAAAAATGCAACCAGTGGTTGTGTTGCCATGCTATTTCTGCAACAAACATCTTGTCTATGATGTGGCATGGAAGGATAGAAGGATTTTCCTTGGAGCCAAATACCATTAGTACATTGTGATTTTACTTTTGTTCAAGTGTGCCCTTTCTGTTTAAAAACTTGGTTTCCTGGCCAGACATCCGCGCAGCATCCTTCCCTAACAAAAAAACTTTGAAAACTGAGACAAAGTCATTAAAAAATTCATAAAAACAATAGGAGGCCTTGTGCCTCCATAGGGCCTAGTACCAGAATGTTACTAGGTCGAATCCACAATTTATTTTCTTGGAAAGAGACAATTTTGGAAACAGACAACAATGCACTATTTCTAAAATCAAGTAGGATGACATATAAAATTTATTTGATACTTTGAATAATGACAACTGGGAACATATTTCAATGGAAATTAGCTTCCCCCAATCGAAAATGAATTGTTCCTTGACTGTGAAGTACAAAATATAAATAATTATATCGGAAATGCTTGTCGTGGATGCCTGTCGCATTATTCTTGTAAACAACCAAGCAATTTCCCAGAATGGATTTCTAAAGGAACTTACCTGCAACTTTGTGATATCTTCAGGAACTGTTGTCGGGTATTCAAGGAACTTAGCTAAGATGTCCAACCCATTATCATGTTTTTCTTGGAATTGCTTGCAGTCTTGTCCTTTGAAGGTCAATGTTGGCTCCGACAATTTTAACATTTTGCGGAAGAACTGAGGTGACAAAGAAACAGGAGAATGATCGCACAGTGGAAGAATTTTTTGGCTTGGAATATATTTTTCAGCGCCCCAAGAGACCACTTCCTTATAGTCAAAAACCTCAGGGATGCAGCCTGCATGAGCGATTTCAGAGGTCCAAATCACTTCATTCTGGGTGGAACGGGATGAATAGTAAAAGTATTCCCTGGACCACTAGAAGTTTTGGACCTGATGTCCGAAGATATTTATTGTATCTCCACAAAACTATTGTCGACCTGCTGCCATAAGTTTACAAGGATGTTTGTTTTCTCCAAACAATGAATGAAATGAAAAGTTGGAAGAGATAATATAACGCTGCGCAAATCTTGGTCCAATGCATGTAAATGGAAGATCTCCTCGAGACTTTCGATCATTAATGACAATTTTGAAGGTTGTTGCATGATGCGTTGTTAACATTAAAGACTAGTAATTGCATACATAGAAGTGCGAACATGGCAGATACGACAATGAGCGATTAATCATTGTAGATTTCTTGAACGGGCCAATGCGACGAAATCATATAAATTAATATGATTATAATAATATATACTAGAAATCATTGCAACTATGTGACTACTTTCATACTATAATGACAAATTAATATGATTATAATTATATGTTGAGTATATAAATTAATAACACACCTATAGTCCCACTATGCCTACGACAAGGACTTATAACACACCTTGTTATGTTGATGTTATGTTAAATTAATCTGTGAAGGGACAATATAACTCTCCACAGATCTTGGTTTAATGCGTAATAATGGGAGATCTCCTCAAGCGTTTCGCTCATTAATGACAATGTTGACGGTTCCTGCATAGTGAGTTGTTAGCATGAAAGGTTTCTAATTGCATATTAAGAAAGAAGTACAGAGGTCACGAGGATAGGAAAAAGCAACTTCAAAATAGGGTTACAAGGTACAATTGTTCGAGGTGAGGGCATGAGGGTCAAATTGTATGTCTCGGAACTTTTTGAGTGCAATACACGTAACACCGAAGAGGGTATCATAGGACAGTCTAGAGGGAAATTTGTATATCGCGGAAGTCCGAGTAATGTTTGCAGGACACAGATCAATGAGTGAAAACGTGAGCCCACCTATCCGGGAACCCGCAATCAAAAAAAAGTGTCTAGAGTATGAAATAGAGAAACGGCTAGGCAGATTCGTTTTCGCTAATATATTGGAACTTGAAGATAAATTAATTTAAATTCGACGAGTCGAGATTTAATTAAATTTCACTGTCTCACCTATGCTTTTGATTTTTAATGGCGGTCAGTATGGATGTTGCACGATGAACTATTGGCAGTAAACCTTGGTCGGGAACAATAAACAGTGCCTAAGAATTGGAGATTTCGTGAACCTGCCAACCCAAGGAATTGTGAAAGAGATTCCATGAAATGGGTAAGTATGGAAAGTCGCCGGACGGGCCTCGGAATCAGGGCGACAATGACTCCCCAGGAGACGTGACTTCTCGAAGGTCAAATTGTATGTTTTGGGACTTGAATGAAAAATGTGTACCACGGAAGAGAGGATGGTCATTAAATCTTACCAATCGCATTTCCAAAGAGTAGGAAGGTGGCGAGGACACAACACAACAAGTAAGGAATGGCTAATTATCGAAAGTGGTTGGTGATGCTTCGAAATAGGGCTACAAGATACATCCAGTAGAGGTGAGGGTCTGAGGGTCAAATTGTATCTCTCGGGCATGATGATGCTTTCCTGTGGACAAATTGTATATTGCGTAACTTTGGGTACTTCTTTCTATTCATGGAACATTGGAAGCACAATCCTGAGCCCACCAGTCCAAGAATCCGCAATCGAAAAAATGTTTAAGTACGTGGGTTCTCAGGTTGGCGGGCTCAAAATTGGGCCTCTATTGTTCTGTGTCCTACAAATAGCACCCAGAGTTCCACGATATACAAATTTACAAGCGGACTTGCAGGTTGGCTCGCTCAACATTGCACTTCTATTGTTCACTTGGAGTTCCGCAATATAGAAATTGACAGATGGACTCCAGTACTGGCAGGCTCAAAATTTCTATTGTTTACATGTATAACATATAACATATATGTTAGTAAATGTACAATGTCATGGAAATACAACCAACTTGGGGCTAAGTATTGAAAGAAACGACGAACGGCTTGGCTTGTGACGAGGCATTCCACCAGACAAATTGTATATCGCAGAACTCCGGGCACTATTTGCAAGTTGCAGAATATTCCAAACACAATTTTGAGGCCATCAATCTGGGAACCCGTAATCGAAAAAGTATCTAAATATGGAATAGGGAAACATTGGCCCGGAGTTGTTTTCACTAATATATTGAAATTTTAGCTGGCAAGATCTTCTTTGCATGTTTCTTGAGAAGTTCTGTAGGGATGGTTAGTCCTCAAGACTTTATCTTATTAATGACGATCCTTACGGTTGTTGCATGATAGAGTTTTAGTATTAAACCTTTGGTGTTGTATATTTGGAAAACAGTGACTAAGAATTGGAGATTTCATGAACCCGTCAACATGAGGATCCAAAATAGGGTGACAAGGTCTCCCCAGAAGACGTGAGGTCCTAAAAGTCAAATTGTATCACTTGAAACATTTGAATGCATAATCTGTAACATAGAAGAGGGGACAATGTCAGAATCCGGTAGTCACTTTGTATATTGCAGAGGGTCGGATGCCAACCGTTTCGTACCAGTGTGTTGAGTTGTCACTAGTAAGAGCATAACTAATGTGTATTAGAAAGGACATGAAGTTAGTGGGGATGGAAGGCAGTGACAGATACTTTGAAACATTTGTGAACCGTGGTAGAGTGAAGCTTGCGAGTTTGAGGAGACCACAGTGGAATTGTAGATCACAGAAGTATTGAGTGCAAGATGTATATCATGAAACAAGAGGCAACAGAGTTCGAAAGCACCAACTCAGAAACTATGGCCATAAAATTGGCCAATTATGGAAAGGAATAGCAGTCAGTCGGATTCGCCATGTGAGGATATAGATGGATATGAACATATGTCAGCCCACCAATGTTGGAACCTGCAATCATAGAAAGGAGACTAAGTATATAACCAAAAAGCGATAATACACGGGAAGAAGAAAATGGAAAAATGGCTAAGGAGTCTGCAATGGAATTGTAGTCCATGAAAATTTTGAGTGCAAGATGTATATCACGGAACAAGAAGAAGCAGATTTCGAAAGAGCCAACCCAAAACAATGACTAAGAATTGGATATTTCATGAACTCGTCAACACGAGGATCCAAAATAGGCTAACAAGGTCTCCCCAGAAGACGTGAAGCCCCGATGGTCAAATTGTTTCGCTCGAAACATTTGAATGCATAATCTGTAACACGGAAGAGGGGACGATGTCAAAATCTGATAGTCAATTTGTATTTTGCAGAGGATCGGATGCCAACTGTTTCATACCAGTGTGTTCAATTTTCACTAGTAAGAGCATAACTAATGTATATTAGGAAGGACAAGAAACTAGTGGGGATGGAAGGCAGCGAATGATACTTTGAAAAATTTGTGAACCATGGTAGAGTGAAGCTTGCGAGTTCGAGGAGTATGTGGTGGAATTGTAGATCACTGAAGTTTTGAGTGCAAGATGTATATCACGGAACAAGAAGTAGCAGAGTTCGAAAGCACCAACCCAACAACCACGACCATAAAACTAGCTAAGTATGGAAAGGAACAGTGGTTGGTCGAGTTCATCATGTGAGGATATAGATGGAGATGAAGATATGTCAGCTCACCAATGCTGGAACCCACGATCATAGAAAGGCGACTAAGTATATAACCAAAAAGTGATAATACACGAGAAGAAGAAAAGGGAAAAAGGGCTAAGGAGTCTGCGGTGGAATTGTAGATCATGGAAATTTTGAGTGCAAGACGTATATCACGGAAGAGGAAGCAACAAAGTTCAAAAGCGCCAACCCAAAATAGTGACTAAGAATTGGAGATTTCGTGAACCTGTCAACACGAGGATCCAAAATAGAATGACAAGGTTTCCCAAGAAGACGTGAGGCCCCGACGGTCAAATTGTATCGCTCAGAACATTTGAATGCATAATCTGTAACATGGAAGAGGGGACGATGTCAGAATCCGGTAGTCAATTTGTATATTGTGGAGGGTCGAATGCCAACTGTTTCGTACCAGTGTGTTCAGTTGTCACTAGTAAGAGCATAACTAATGTATATTAGGAAGGACATGAAGTTAGTGGGGATGGAAGGCAACGACAGATACTTTGAAACATTTGTGAACCGTGGTAGAGTGAAGCTTGTGAGTTCAAGGAGTGCACAGTGGAATTGTATATCATGGAAGTTTTGAGTGCAATATGTATATCATGGAACAAGAAGCATCAGAGTTCGAAAGTGCCAAACCGACAACCGCGGCCCTAAAATTAGCTAAGTATGGAAAGGAACAACGGTCGGTCGGATTCATCATGTCAGGATATAGACAGAGATGAAGATATGCCAGCCCGCAAATGCTGGAACCCGCGATCAGAGAATGGTGACTAATTATATAGCTAGAAAGCAATAATACATGGGAAGAAGAAAAGGGAAAAAGGGCTAAGGAGTCTACGGTGGAATTGTAGATCACACAAATTTTGAGTGCAAGATGTATATCACGGAACAAGAAACAACAGAGTTCGAAAGCGCCAACCCAATAACAACGAGCTCATGGTGTGAAGATATAGATAAAGATATGTGAATCCATGAGGCCGTGATCATATAGCTACGACTAAATATAGAACCACAAAGGGATAATAGAGGGGGGGTAAAGAGAAAAATTAAGAGTTTTTTATACATTCCTGTAGACAAATTGTATATTGTGAAACTCCGGGCACTGTTTGTAACTCACAGAAGATTCGAAACACAAATTTGAGGTCGTCAATCCGGGAATGCGCAATCGAAAAAGTGTCCAAGTATGGAACACGGAAATGTTGGGCGAGACTTGTTTTCGCTAATATATTGAAATTTGTAATAGCTTTGCCATTACCTGGCAAGATCTTCTTTTCATATTTCTGGACAAGTTCTGTAGGGATGGTTGGTTCTCGAGACTTTTTCTTATTAATGATGATCTTTATGGTTGTTGCATGATGCCGTTTTAGCAACCCGACAACCGCGGGCATAAAATTGGCTAAGTATGGAAAGGAACAACATTCGGTTGGATTCGTCATGTGAGGATATAGATGGAGATGAAGATATGTCATCTCGCCAACACTGGAACCCGTGATCATAGAAAGGAGACTAAGTATATAAATAGAAAACGATAATACACGAGAAGAACACAAGGGAAAAATGGCTAAGTATCTCACAGAAGAACATCTATTGTTCATTTATTAATGCCAATCCTTTCGAACCCCTTGTGAGTTCTCACTAGCAAAGGCATAAATTGCAGATCATGGAAGTTCTTTGGGTGCAAGATGTATATGACAGAACATGGGACATAAGTGTTGGATACTGCAAACCCGAGACCCAGTGATCAGATAATTGACTAAGTATTGAAAGGGACCATGGTCGGTTGGGCTCATGGTGTGAAGATATAGATAAAAAGTTGTCAATTTGCGAATCCATAAGGTCGTGATCATATAGTTGCGACTAAATATAGAACCGCAAAGGGATAATAGAGGGGGGGGGGTGTGGAAAGAGAAAAATTAACAGTTTTTATACATTCTTGCAGACAAATTGTATATTGCGGAACCCCGAGCACTGTTTGCAAATCGTGGAAGATTCAAAACACAATTTTGAGGTTGTCAATCCAGGAACCCGTAATCGAAAAAGTGTCCAAGTATGGACCAAGGAAACGTTGGCTGGTACTTTTTTTCGCTAATATATTGAAATTTGTAATAGCTTTTCCATTACCTGTCAAGATCTTCTTTGCATGTTTCTGGGCAAGTTTTGTAGGGATGGTTGGTTCTCGATACTTTTGCTTATTAATGATGATCTTTATGTTTGTTGCATGATGTCATTTTAATATTAAACCTTTGGTGTTGCATATCTAGAAAGAAGTACGAGGATGGGTAGAATAGGAAACAATGACTAGGAGTTAAAGATTTCGTGAACCGCCAACGCGAGGATCCAAAATAGGTTGACAAGGTTTCCCCAGAAGATGCGAGGCCCCGACAACCAAATTGTATAACTCAGAACATTTGAATGCATAATGTGTAACACGAAAGAGGGGACGATGTCAGAGTCTAGTAGTAAATTTTTATATGGCAGAGGATCGGGTGCCAATTCTTTCGTACCAGTGTGTTCAATTGTCACTAGTAAGAGCATAGTTATTGTGTATTAGGAAGGATGCGAAGTTGGTGGGGATGGAAGGCAGCGACAAATAATTTGAGCGAATTTAATGTATACGAGGAGCCTACGGTGGAATTGTATATCACAGAAGCTTTGAGTGCAAGATCTATATCACAAAAAAATAAGCAGTCAAGTTCGTAAGCGCGAACTCGACAACCGTGGGCATAAAATTGGCTAAGTATGGAAAGGAACAGAGATCGGTCGGATTCGTCATGTGAGGATATAGATGGAGATGAAGATATGTTAGCCTGCCAACCCTGGAACCCGATGTCATAGAAAGGTGACTAAGTATATAACTAGAAAGCGATAATGGACGGGAAGAAAAAAAGGAGAGTTCCTATGCGCCAACCCGGCAACCGCGGCCATAAAATTGACTAAGTATGGAAAGGAAAAATGGTCGGCCGGATTCATCAGGTGAGGATATAGATGGAGATGAAGATATGTCATCACGCCAATCCTACAACCCGCGATCATAGAAAGGAGACTAAGTATATAACCAGAAAACGATAATGGTCGAGAAGAAGAAAAGGGAAAAAGGTTTAAGTATCTGACAGTAGAAAATCCCTTTTTTCGTTTATTAATGCCAATGTTTTCGACAAGTTTTTATATTTATTCCAATAGTACTCATATTAGTACATATGCACGGATATTGTCAAATAGAAGAAGTCGTAATATATGCAAGATATTGAACAAGAACATGGCGTCAACACTTGAGTTTCCTTGTTGTAAGTCATTAATTCATTCTATTTACGGGACCCGAATAATGAAAGCAGGATGGGTCCTCCAATTTCTTTCTTTAAGGAACATGGTTCTATGTAGAATAGACCAATTAGTCTTATTGATTCCCTTTAAAAAAAAAGTATGGCCTATGAAAAATTATTCTTCCATGTAAATGGTAAGGAACAAACAGAGTGGCCTTTATTTAAATTGAAGTACTGGGCAACAGAAAGAAAATCTTGTCGTCCATGTCTAACGACACAAAGAAAAAAGGAACAAAATAAAATGAAAAGCAATACCAGAGATTGGGAAACACCATTAAAAAAATAAAACCGCAAATATTCTATATTCAAATAAGATGGGTTACAAAATACAACTGAGATTATTTGCTACAATGCTTGCTATTTGGCCTGCCGCCAACCAATAAAAAATATGTACAATAATGAAGCTTGTTGACAGTCTTCTTTACAATCAAATCCTTGATTCATAGAAAACAACGACTTGAATATCAATTTTGGGTCTTGGACTTAATTGGTGCTGCCAACTAGATCTATCCCAATTTTTTGAATAGTTTGTCTCTTCTAGATATGGCCTTCTTGCATTGGCTGGTTATTCAACATTCTATTCTTTGTTAAGTATTAATCCCCCTCTGTCGTCGAAAACTTGGGGTTTAAGGTGCCTTCCTTGTAATGTTCCTGACCATTGACATCCGAGACAACTTAGAAATTCGATTCGGGCCCAATTCAAAGTTGAGGGAGTTGTTTTATGTGACGTCAGTTATGGGTGAAACAAATCCTGTTAGGCAACAAAAGCCGAGACATGAAAAAAATTAAAGTATGTTGTGACTGCTATTCTCCCTCTATTTGATCATCTGTTTGGTTGAAAAGCCTACTTGAAGATTTGTATGTTGAACTTCTTTGTTGTATTACAGTAAATTGGAAGGAACGTCCAAGCCAGTTGCAAAATTCTCTTCTATTGAAGTACATGACTTCTTCCAGCAACATAGGTCTAGAAACTGTATCAAATGTTGTAGATTGCATCAGAATATATCTTTCATTGTAGGGGTGGCAGATATGGTAGCCCACAGAAAGGTCTAGAATGTTCGAAGGTGACACCAAATATTACTACATGCCCGAATACACTCAGTAGGAAATTATAAAATTGGAAACCAACCAATGTAAGAAACTGTATGGGCGTTTGAATCAATATTCTGAAATTACAAAATGTTTTATGCCAAACTTGTAACAAAATTGACAGAAGTCAGTTTCTATGTCAAATAGTGTTGAGCAATCTCTGGATGCAAAAAGAGACTCGACATACAATCACCTTCAGGCATCCACATAGGTGGTGAACCTAGGCTCTAGATAGCTTCGGCCTTGGACATTGACATTGGTGATGGCAATGGGAACATTGCTACTGACTGCACTACGACAATGCGGTGAACAAGCAGGGTTGTCATTGTCAAAGTACTTAAACTGCAAGATTGTCAGATTTGCAAAGAACATCGACTTTAGTGTTGCTTTCCCACAAAATCTACAATGTTGGTTTGAGTCCATAAATATTTGGACGTTGGGTGTCCTGTGCAATAATGACCTTGACATTAGGCACATGTCAGACATCTATTATCTGACATTGCAGTGTTAATGCAATTTCCATAGTGGATGACGCCTCAATTGCATTGGAACAAACAATATCAATTTTGTGATTACTTAACATCCTTGAAGGACGTGAAGCGTGGCAGGCCTGTTTACGTACGCAACAAGCACAAAGACTCTCAAAACACGCAAGAATAAAGACAAAATCACACATAGTAATATGCTAGAGAATGTATTTGAAGGACAAACTTTGGATATGCTAGCATATCAAACATTGGGATTTTTTTTTTTTTTATCAAGTATCGCATAAAATGCAATAGAAGAAATGCATTTTCCCCATCCAACGCAAGGCAAACAACAGGAAGATTGACATTAGGTTGAAACAAATATAGAAACACACCACTACATTAAGACCTATTCAAAAGAATGAAATAATATGATTACATGAAGGTGGTAGTAAAAGGTGATTTTCAGAAACCAAATCATCACCTGAACACGCGAAACCTCTTGTAGAAGGTGGTAGTATAAATAAATCCTCAGAAAATGTTGCAAAGCCCATAACCCAGTTATATGCGTAGGAGTAGTAAAATAAAAAATGTGCAGTGTTGATAGAAAATTGATTGTATGTGGAGTCTATAACTACATCCAGAAGACAACGAACAAACTTTGACAAAGAACATGGCTTTATGTCAAGTCTGTTACCACACCCAGAAGTAGCTCAACAAAATTTGAAATAGAAACTTATGTAGTTTTAGTATGTCGTTTTATCAACCCATACAGTTTCTGCTACCCGTTTCTGGTTACATTCATGAATGGAGTAATATTTTGTGTCATTTTCGAACATCACTGACCATTTTGCAAGCCACAGTAAGTGTGACTCCCCTGACGAAGACAAATTCTTGTGTGCTCTGTAGAATTCGATACACTTTCCAAATCTGTGTTGTTGGAAGAAACTATATACTTCAATGAAGTAGTATTTTGCACGTGACCTGAAAATCCATTCCAACTCCTAGCAAGAAAACGAAGAAGATCAACAAACAAATCTCTAGGCAGGATTTTCAACCAACCAAAGCATCGAATATAGGGAGAACACCAACCATAAGATACCTGGGTTTTTTTTCCCCCTGTCTGAGTTTCGGTTGGATAACAAAGTTGTTTTTTGGCTCAAAGGTCACGTCACATAAAACTAGTCTATCTTCTTTCATTTTGGCCTCAATGGCATCTCTAAGTTGTCTTACATTTCCATGACTAGGAACATTAGAACGAGGGCACCCTAAAGCCCAACTCTTTGATGATAGAGAGAAATGGAAATAAGTATTTAAAAGCAATGTTGGAGGATGATGGTATGATCTTCCGTAGATTTTGGGTTAATTCATCTTAATGAAAGATGCTCTCGATATTTTCGCTCATTAATGCCAATTTTTTTGAATATGTGCGTTGAATAGTGACTAATAGGACGTATTAACATTCCCATATTCAAGCAGATTCTCAAATTTGACAACATCTAACATATGCACAGTATTAAAGAGGGACATGATGTCAAGGCCTGTATGGATGACATGTTCGTGGATGGAAGTGAGGTAGTACAATATTGCACTATTACTATGATGAAGCCTTTAAAAAACTAAACGAGCCAATATTTTTTTTTTCTTTTGCAAATTCAAAATGTAGGAAAAAGAAATTACCAGATCCCATAATATTCGCCTGTCTATGCATTTTAATGGGAAATGTCCTCGAGCTTTCTTCTTATTAAAGCCAATATTTTTGAACCTATCTAGTCAGTTGTCACTTTAAATCCTTTTAAAATTTTCTGAACCAGGGAAGGCATGAACCCGGGAAGGCGTGAACCGTGAAACTTTGAAAACTCGACTAAGTATGGAAAGGTGGGTCGGACAGACAAACTCATCGTAGACAGAGGCAGGTTTGTGAGTTCGAGGAGTGCGGGGTCGATTTGTAAAGCACAAAATTTCTGGGTGCAAGATGTATGCACTGAACACGAGTTACCATAGTTCGATAGCACCTATCCGCGAAGCCGAGTTCATAAAATCGGCTAAGTATGCAACCGAACAACAGTCGGTCAGAATCATGATGCGAAGACATAGATGGAGATAATGATTTTTCAGTTCGCCACATCGGGAACCCGCGAGCACAGAAGCATGAGAAAGTATAGAACCAAAAACGCATAATAGAGCAGAAGAACAAAAGGTAAAAAACGAGAAAGTTTACAAGAGGAAAAAAAAGGGAGAGAATAACTATATCTCTTAGACAACAACACTTACTCTCATAATTATGAAACCATAGTAAGACATAAACCATGGAAAAAGCATTGCCAGCTATGAAATATAGTTGGAGCCCGACAAACTCTGGTTGAAGCCGTAAGAGATGGAATTTACATCGACTACAAAATTGTGTATGTTATGTTATCTTAATAGTATTTTATGCGGAGCCAACTGCAAAACAATTTAACAACAGATCCAACTGCAGATGTAGCACCCAAACATTGTAAACCTTAGGCAAACAAGAGAAAGCAGAAAGTAACAACCCGGTTAAGAAGCACCAAAAGGACCAATTGCAGCCGCAGGACACGAACACTGCAAAATTGAATCAAACAACAACAAACAACATCCAACGAACAAAGAAGCAAGCACCAACCAATCGACCAGAAATGTTGCAGTTCCAATCACAGTTGCAGAACCCCAAACGTGCAAGATGCAACAAGATGAATAGGAAAACAAGAACAACAACAATAGGAAAATAAGAAATCAAGGGAGATGCCGCTGAAGTACAATATTGCCCAAATTGACTACAGAGAATATTGCATATAAAAAAAAATGGAAGAAAGTGTATCATAACAAGCCTGCTAAGTAAACATTAAACATTGCGAAGCCTGTTAGGTAAACATTTAAGTCTGTCAGAAATGGTCTGTAAACATTTAAGAAAGAACACAGTGTGGCAGGTATCTGACGTACCAATTTTTTTTTATTATAATTTATGTAACAATAGTTTGAACAACATAGAATGTATTCGAAGGACAAACTTTGGATATGCTAGCATATCAAACATTGGGATAAATTTAGCTAGAAGAAAATTCCAAGACAAACATTCAAACTAATGCTAGCATTAATCCACCTTCGAGCAATGCATAAAAAAAATATAAGATTCAAAAAGACTGTAGATGATCAAAAATTTTGGATATGCTAATATATAAAACATTGGTAATAGCGAAGCCGACAATAAGACCTCCAATCTATTATCCAATAAGATCATTACATATATGGTACTTTTTATTATATAAAAACCAATGTTTTTAGTTCCCTAGCTCCAACAATAGATATTATGCAAATATTTCTGGTCAAAGGACAAACTAATATGAAGTTAATGAATTATCGATCGTTATAGTCCCTCTATGCCTACGGCAGGGACTAATAACTTACATTGACTTATGCATTGTCTTGAACAATGTATACCAACCCAAACACTTATTCTTACATATGTTATAGTTTTGTAACCAATCTTTTATGCATTGTCTTGAAAATATATAACAACCCAAACACTTATGCTTACATATGTTAGAGTTTTGTAACTGATCTTTTGGATAGTTATATAATTGATTTTTATGATATTGAATGTGTAAATATAGATTGAATTTATGGTATTTTTAAATATTAGTTTTATTTTTGTATATTGTATATTAATATAATGAAATATGTTATAAGTGTTTGATTTAAGTTTTGTGTTTTATAAAATAAAATTAGTATTTTTTTTAAAGTTTAATTATTTATGACTATTAATATGAATGGATTAATAATATTGATTTTTTCTTCGTAATATGTTGAAGGTTATTAATGTAATGAGATTTATGTATAGATATGTATAATAGAAATATCTAATACATAAGTCTTCTGGGTAGGTTAGCTTACAGGGATTGTTGCTCTCAAAAGTTGTCGGAGTGGATGAAGAGTTCTTGGGAGCCCATTCTAGCCTATTCTCCTGAGGTTTTAACTTTACCTAGAGGTTGGCTAGGGTTTATATTCAAGAGTCCAGAGGATTTGGCTTGTATTATCGATAATTTTTGGGGCTATGGGGGTGGAAGCTTGATGCTGAAGCAGTGGTGCATTAGCTTCAACCCTGTAACGGAGTACTTCAGTTTCCACCACATATGGGTTCTCCTTCCAGGGCTTCCACAACAGTTATGGAATTCAAAGGAGCTGGAGCTGATAGTTAAAAATTTAGGGAGTTTTTTAATGGTGGATGGACAAGCCCTACATGATGTTGATAAATAGATGGAAAAGGTTCTTGTCGAGGTTGACATACATGCAGGTTTGCTGGAAACTTTGGATATAGAGTGGTGGGGCCATAAATTCGCCCAACGATTGGACTACCTGGGCCTCCCTTTTTGTTGTTCGATATGTCGACGAACATGACACTTATGTAACGATTGCACTCAGTTGTATAGAGATTCAACAGAGGAGGACCTCTCAGAGGATAACATAGTTGACAACTACTCTCCTTTGAGGGACCCTCTAGAAGTGGGAGTTTTTTCGGGATTAAGGTCTAAAGAGAGAGTTGAACCGACGGAAACTACGTACATTGGTAAGCTCAAACTCTTATATCCTATGTTATATAATTGGCTTTCTTCTTGGGAGAGAGACCATTTAGACAGTCTTGTTCACTCTAACTCGGATCATCAGGCTGAGGTTGGTGTACCTCCTATGTTGGACACAGTCCTAACGTCACATGTTATCTCTACTATTTAGCCAATGATCTCTCTAGATCCATATCCTCTTTTTGTCTCGAGTTCACATGTTTTTCCTGTTTCCTTAGAAGAGGAGGATTCTATTATTGTTCTGGGTTTTGCTAAACCAACCATTGGAAATCATTCTCTGGATAAAATGATCTCCTCCTTAGTTCCCTCCATTAATGGAAAATTTGTCTCCCTTCCTATTCTAACATACCTAGGGAAGGATTTAGTCACTAGCTCCATCTCTAAGGGAGGTTATTCTGTTACCTCGGGGGTAGGGACTGATCCTGGGAAGGATCCAACATGGTCACGGGGCCTAGGTTTGGATCTTTCTCCCATTAAAACTTGAAGTGCTCGTAAAAAGGCGGGTTGTGTGGGTTCTTCTTTTGCTATTCAGCCTGCAATTCTAGATCAAGGGGCGCTTAGAGGAATGAAAGCCCTCGCACAGGATAATTCACGATCCTTCTATACCTCAATATTAGAAGGGTGGGAGGACCCCTGAAATTTTCCTCCTTGAGAAGACTCTTAGAGAAAAATCATCCAACTGTAATTTTCTTACAAGAAACAATGGTGGAAGCGGATAAGGAAAGAATTTCATGTTTTTGCTCAGGCCTGAGTGGATGATCTATGCTGTACGATCTGTTGGAAAGTATGGTGGGCTCCTTGTTTCTTGGGACCCTACATTCTTGACTTAGTGCCGGTCTTAAACTATGGTGGGATTTTTTTCGCAGGTTCAAGCTTAGCGACTAAAAGGAAGGTGTCTCTCCTGAATGTTTATGGACCTTGCCAAGAGCGCAAGAAATTATGGGAAAAAGTTGATAGAGTGGGTCTTTTAGCAGTTGATGACTTGATTCTAGCAGGTGATATGAGATTAACAACCAGTTCAGAGGATATTTGGGGAGAGTCAGCGCAGGCAAATTCTCTAGTGGGATTTTTTAAAGAGATTTTTTCCAAAAACAAGTTGGTGGATGTGGCCCTAGCTGAGGTGGTGCCGACGTGGAGAAATGGAAAGTCTGGATCAGAAGAAATATCAAATAGATTAGAAAGGTTCTACGTGGTGGAGGACATGCTCACAACTTCTTGTAGATTTCGAGCATGGGTCTAATATCCCTTTATATATGATCACACTCCAATTTTTCTCCAGCTGGGAGAATATAGAACTGTGTCAACTTATCCTTTTAAATTAAACCCAGCCTGGTTATGAGATGCTTCCTTTGATTCTATGGTGAGTGAGGTATGGAATGATACAACCCTAAAACTACAAGAGGGAGTGCAAAGAAGATTGGCAGGGAAGTTAGCTTGTCTGAAAGCTCGGGCAAAGATCTGGTCTAATGAAAAAGGGATTAGGGTACGCCTTTAGATGGTTAAAATAAAAGGTGTCTTAGATGACCTATTTCGTCTGAAGGCACATGGACTGCATATTGAGGACTATGAGTTCAAAGTGAGAATTCTGGAGGATGAACACAAAAAGAATCTCTTGGAGGAGGAGGAGTGATGGAGACAGAAAAGTAGAGCAATCTGGATTACAAGTGGAGATAAAAACACTAAGTTCTTCCATCGTTTCTGTTGGAAGATTGGTTGTTGTCATTGATGTCAACCCTAGTCATGTGTTTTGGACCGCAAGATTGATAAAGGTATTTGGACATGAAGGAAAATGCACATGCATATACAACACCAATGAATGGATAGTAAACATCATGTTGTTTCCATTGGTATGTGGCACATCACATGGATCCTCATGGTTGAGGAGAAATGAATCTTTGAATATGACAAAGTGAATTGAAGAAGGAAGTACATGTAGGCCCTAAAGATAATTAAAGAAAATAATTACAAAATAAGAAAGTGTCAGGTTGGCCCTAATGTTAAAATGAAGTGACATAAATGGTATAAATAAAAATCATTATACATTCATTTTGATACAAGTTGAATTTCAGAGGAAATAAGAAGTAAAGAAGGTCGAATTTCAAGGGAGGATGAATTCTTTTGGTGATGTGTTCTAAGGTATGTTATTTTCAGGTCATCTTACCATTTTTTCTATAACTTGTTTTCTAGAATGATTCAGATGGTGAAATCGCTATGGTATTGAGAAGACATATCAAGGTACCTCTGGTAAAAAATTCATCTCTTGATTCGTTATAATTATGGATATACACTATGTGGAAGATAGGGTTTGTGACCAGTCCTGAAGCTAGTCAATAAACAGGTGTTCTGGGTAAAAAAATCATAACTTCTTCATCGAGAATCCAAATGATGTGGGACAAATTTCATTAGAATGAGTACAAAATTTAGTTTCTTTTGTGCGAGTTTCAGAATTGGATGTTAAATATTGAGCACGGGGCATTCTGTACAAGTTTGGTCTCTTAAATAGACCAGAATTGAATAAAGTCTACCATTCTTTCTATAACTTCTTTTTGGGGAGGATTCAAGGAGTGAAACTTGGAGGAGTTTCAGAGAATACATTGAGTAATATTATATAAAGGATCAGAGTACTCTAAGAATTGAAGAAATTCAGAAATTGAAGAAGTCTCAGAAAGCATTATCAGGTTCTATGTGATGATTGGTTGATGGTGATGATTTAATGTAAAGTTTTATTATCTCTCATATCTTCTTGGGTGGAAG
>SNQJ01S0025842.1:0-23931 GCA_010110895.2 Picea sitchensis
CCTACCACCCTTATTACAAATAAATGATTGAATAACCAACAACACAGATAAATCAATTCTTACCACTTCTTCATTGTTCTGCAATTCTTCTCTGCTACACTATTCTTCTGCTCTATTCATATTTGGCTTGACTTGCTGTCTCTGTCTATTTGTTCTTTCTCTGTCCTTCTCATGCTCTTTGATATGTGCACATTCTTCTCTCTTCACCTTTTCTCTTCTGTTCAACTTTTGTTCCTTATCTCTGAGATTTCTTAACATTGCGCATACTGTAGTTTTACCTTTCTACAGTTCAACTCATTTTTCAGTCAGAACATCCAACCACGCACCATCACTTCATATGTATTTTTCTACACTACAACCACTTCAGTTACCCCTCAAATCCCTAGAACAACACTTCAACAACTGAAACACGAACCGTCCAAGAACCATGATTCGGTTCTTCTAACTGAATCGTAACTAAACAATTAGATGTGAGGTGAAACAATAGCCCTCCAATCATATTCGAATTCACCTGCACCGTTGGATTACAAGAAACAAAATGTCTTTCGCATTTCGTATTTCGACAATTAGCGATTTCACATGTCGCGAATTCCTGTTGCGAAGCATCTTGACTCTCCAAGTCGCGATCCCCGAAATGGATCCAGAGCAATAGTCCACAAAACTTCATAATCTGATCCCTTTTTTTTTCTAATCGAACAACTGATGGGATTTTGGCATTTTTCCCTTCGAGTCTTTGAGACTCACAATAGTCCCTTTTGGAATTTTGCGATTTCGCATGTCGCGAATTCATGAAACTCCATGTTGCGATCCCCGAAACTCCACGTCGCAATTTCACATTTCAGCATTTCACGATTTCGACAATTCTTGTGATGAGATATCTTGATGCTCCATGTCGCAATCCTCGAAACTCCGAAACTCCATGTTGCGATCCCCAAAACTCCATGTCGCAATTTCACATTTCGACATTTCACGATTTCTATGGTAAAGTGTTTTGACACTCCAACTCCCAATAACCAAAACCTACACCAAAAGGTGTTTTTCACATTTCGGCATTTTGACATTCCTGTGGTGAAGTGTTTCGACACTCCAACTCTCGGTATCCAGAACTCCGAAATGGAGTTATTTTCCGGTCTACGAAACTCTTTGTTGATGTGCCTGTTTTGGGATTTCGATGTTTCACATTTCTCGACTTCGGGACTCCTGTGATGAAGAGTCTCGACTCTTGACTCCTTCAATTCCCAGTATCCGAAACTCTAAAATGGAGTTATTTCTCGGTCTGCGAAACTCTTTGTTGATGTGCATGTTTCAGGATTTCAACATTTCACATTTCATGACTTTGAGACTCCTGTGATGAAGAGTCTCGACTCTTGACTCCTCCAAATCCCTATATCCGAAACTCTGATTTCCTGGTCTGTGAAACTCTGAAATGGAGTCTTTGACATGCTCTGATCTATCGCATTTTGAGATTTTCTACCGTGAGTTGTTTCCTTGACTCCTGGAGTTTACGGTTCTGATCTTGCCATGTGATCATTGTTGCGCTATTGGTCTTGCCACTTTCTCTTGTTCATCATCGTCGGGCTGTGCTTGCCATCAATGAAAAACAAATACTCTACCTTCTGTCTTCCCGTAATAAATATGCCAACACTTGGACATTGAAATAGAGGAAACCAAAATTTGTGAGTTACCAAAGGACCAACTTCATGAGGAGGTCAATGAATTCTAGGTTTCCTTGGTATTATTATATTATGAGTGGATGCCAATGTTGGTTCCCATGCATAATTATTATGTATTATTTTATATTGTGGGCGAATAGAGATGCAATTTTGTATATTTTATTTATTCTCCCAAGATAGAAGGTCATATGATGATTATCCAATTAAAGGAGACACTACCAATGTTTTTTTGAATAAATTGACGTGATGTAGTAAGTTTAGATAACTTAGGATTTTAGTGTATGCAACTCATATACCTCAATACTTAAGTGTGGGTGGGAAAGATACTTGAACCCAATGGGGTTGTAGTTTCAATTTTCCCATTGCGGACACTGTGGGAAAATCATATTTGATCATTATCCAAATTAGTAGGTGAAATTGACATTGTAATATGGTAATGGTTTCTTATATCTAGATATGTGATCTTGTGTATATTCATAGGTTTATAGTGACAATGAGAGGGCCATACCTAATTAGGAAGCTTGATCTTGTTGTTGGTCCTAAAGTCTACACCTGACTACTAAAGGGTAGAGCTAGGCCACCTCACATTATGAATGTTTGTTTTATTTATTTATGGGTCAGTTAGAGGGTTGGTTTGCCAAGACATGAGCATGGTTGGGTTGGCTAGATGACATAGACGAGGTTCCTCCTTGAATGGTGGTACACTAAGGATAGACAAGTGAGACAATAAAGGTAATAAACAAAGGAAAACAACAAACCATTCAATGAATAATATGCTACTCCAAAATATAATTTAAAGGCATTAAACATGTACAAAAAACACAGTTACTCCCATAGGTTTCAATAAAAACCAAATCTTCATAAAAAAATATCTGTTCTCATAGGTTGCATATTAATAAATACAATTTATAAAATAGCCGAGGGAAAAGAAAAGTACTTTGTACAAATCAAAATTGTATTCAAGATAAGAGAAACACATACGAGTTTGGACAAAAGCACATTGTCGTCAATAATATATTCACCAGTTAGAGAGATTTAATACATGTACAGAACATGTCCAACTAGTTGTTGTATTGATCATCTTCTTCCCAAAAACCAAACCCTTCTCACATACAGAGAATGCCTATTTATCAAAGATGTAGAGGCCCTCGACCAGTGTGGAATTGAGGCTTATCTCTACAGCTTAGGTGTAAAATAACTTATTAACATAACTAAAACACATTGTTGGAGTATATTAATGTACAATCCGAGCTTGCCTTAATCAAAGAGGAATGGTTCTTATCACACATAAAAGACCACTTATTATGCTTGAATTTAAAAGAGTTTTCCAATTTAACAACTAGAAACTGTTACTAGTAATGAAAATAGATTGATGCTATGCTAAAGCAAACTGAGATTTGACAGAAAATGACTAGGAGAGACATAACTAAGTTCTGTATTGAGCATTGGAATGCATGTGTGTTGTTGGAGGCCATTGGAACTAACTAAATGTGTTGGCAATGTTTTTCCCCAACTTATCTCATAGAGGAAAGAAGCAAGTCATCTGGCGTTTTCTCGGAGTCTCTGATATTATTTTTGCAGTCCGGATTATAGCTTCTCGAGTTCCTTGGTTGTGGTGTTGTAGGGTCTGGATTCCAGAAATTCTGTTCTGTACATGTTGGTTATCGTCGAACTACTTCTAGATGATAAATTTTATGACATGGCACTGACTTGAAGTTCCTTGGTTTGGCACCTTTTTCAAACTTCAAAATATTCCATTAACAAAGATATTCCACTTCAGAAATTCGACGTTCGAGAGTTCTTTAATGCAAAGTATTTATATCTCTCGGAGCCCCAGACTTGTAGAGTCCTTAATCTTCGTTATGCTAATTAACCAGAGATTAAGACTTTAATCGTTAAATATTTCGAGAGTTCTTGAATGAAAAGGAATCATATCTCCTGAAAGCCAAGACTTGTGGATTCATTCACCGTCGCTTATGCTAATTAACTTGAGATTAAGACTTTAATTATTAAATATTTTGGGAGTTCGAGACTCTGGCTCTTTGGGGTTCGGGACTTCGGGATACTACACCTACTCTTGATAGAAATATCCTGGAGGACAATCTTCGGAAGCTGATGTGGTAGTTTAACACTACAAACAATGACTTTGACACTTCATTATTCAAGAGATTTCAAATGTAGAGCTTGAGAATCTCTCGAAGTGACAACCTTCTAGATCTAACATGGTAGCGTGATGTGAATTTTTGATGTGTCACATAGAGAAGGATGAAGCGTGTCACCCAGAATGGAGCAGATGTTGTACCATAAATTCTCGAAAGGAATGCAAGGTGTCATCATCAGGACCGATTCCTAGGTGGCATGAGCCACGTGTCGTCTTGAGGAAGGACCTATGTGAAAGGAACTTAGGAACTTCGGGACCTCGACACTTTTGGAAACTATGTTAACTCTCGATCAAAATATCTTGGAGGAAATTTCACCAGAGTGATGTGGTAGCTGTGATGTCACGACCAATGAAGTGTCATGAAATGAAGGGTGACACATGTCACCTGGAATGGGGCAAATGGCGTGGTGAAAATGCTCGAAATGAGTTCCACGTGTTGGGAACTGATGGATGCCACGTGTCACCCTGGATGAATGTTATGTGTCATCATATATGAGTGCTACGTGTCTCTAGCTCTTCGGGGTTCGGGGGATTTCAAACACAAAGTATATATAATTCCTGGATGGTTTAACTAGCGGAGTGACATAGCACTTCGAGACTTGGTAGTTTGGAGGCTTCAACACTTCGGGGATTCAACATTTCAGCATTCAAGATGTTTTGAGTTCTAAGTGTGAAGATATCCCGGATGGCTGATATTTTGGAGTGACGTGGCATTTCAGGGCTCTGTTGCTCTGGGGCTCATGAGACTTAAACAAGGATGAGATTGGACTCCCGAATGCTGAAGTTGCGGAGTGAAGTTTGTATAAATCTACGGTTAAACCTTGTGCCTTTATGGAACTCCAAATGTACGAGAGTCATTGATTTGAGTGGCCTGGTGGATCTCCACCGTTGCAAATTTAACCTGTCTTTTCTCACAATCTGAGCCCGAAATTGACTACTCCAAATTGCTGCATTTTTCACATCCATATGCATACAAAAGAATTGGTCAAACTAGTGCTTTCTAAATTAGTTATAAACATGGTGACAAGCATTTTCAAACCAAATCACGACATGCAATTATCCTTCAAGGAAACATAAATAGTTTGCGCAAAGAATCAATCAAAAAAGATAATGATGAAAGCCAAGTCATTTAGCAATGGGAAATTGACTTGACCAACAAAAAGAGGAATGATTTTTATGAAGGTATACGAAAAAGAGAGAGGATGGACAGGGGTTCAGACTCAAGTCTCAACATTGGGTCCAAATGAGGATAAGACTTCCCTTTGAGGTGCTAAGAACAATAGATCATGTTCCTTACCTCTCAGAACCTCACTCCCACTTGTTGCAACTTACATCTATTTATGTTTTTCAGCCATGTATATCTTCTTCTCCTGACCTTTGCACTATCTTCACCCTCTGATTCATTTTCATCTACATTAATAACCAAATCCTTTAAAACAAGGTTCAATCTGCTCTTCGCATTTGACCTCAACTTATTAATGAGTTTGGCACAATGTTTTCCCGTTATGTCTTGTCCAACATATTTTTCTCCCTCCTTCTCTGATGAATGTTCCATATTATTCAAACCTTCAGGTTTTATGGAACCAACCAAGCCTTTCATTAGTGCAAGCAGGGTCCTCATGACTTTTCCTTTGATGATTTGGCTTGACATCAAGTTTTGTTGTCACGTGTAGCTCTCGGATGGGACCCTAGACATGATATTAGCACATGATTGCGAAGGTTTTCTAGGGTCATTTGGATCCATACTACTCTGACTTCGTCAATCAACCACTAATTTCCATGTGCTTCACAAGTCATACCATGGTTTGAATTGTGAAATCGCTCTAGGAGATTAATGTTTGAGAGATTATTATTTCTGCAATGAGGTATGAGTCGTCGATCAGTTTTTCAATCTGCAATCTGGGTGACCCCACTACTTTAGCACCCTTGCTAAAGTTTTATCCATATTCCAATTAAAATTCTTCAAACCATATTTAGAGATGGTGCTAATTTTTTCTTGTCCTCAAAAATAAGATCAAACTAGCAACACTAACACACCCCAATGCCTTTGTTGGGTATGGAGTCTTTATTCACACACAAACTAACTAATAAAAAATGAAAACGGAAAGCAACTATGGTACAAGAGGGACCTTCCCTCAGTCTTTCAAGCAAAATAGTGTTTTAGGAAGCGCCCATTTACTGGGCCTCCAAAAATCTCAGTATCCCCTAGATTGTGTGGAATGAATGTATTATTGTCCAAAACCTCAACCATCTTAAAAGGAACAAACCAAAGGTTATCAAACTTACCATTATTAGAATTTTCTTCCCTTCTGGAATACCACCTCAAGTCCAAGTCTCCTTCTTGAAACATTTCCTTCTTGGTTTTCTTGTCCAAAGCTGACTTGATTTTTCTCTGGTATGCCTTAGTTATCTGATTAAGTGCTTCTATCTTTTGTTGAACCTCTATAATTTGAAATATTCTCCTCTGGATTTCATTTGGCTCCTCCATTAATTCCTGTAGGAATTTTATAACTGGTAGACTGAGTTGAGTAGGGAAGACAACATCTATCCCATAGAACAATTGAAATGGTGAGTTTCTCAAGGATTTCTTGATGATGATCAGGTCGACCCACAAGGCATACTTGAGTTTAGAGGCCCATGATTTCTTGTTTTCAGTCAACAATTTCTTAACAATCCTATTGAGAGTCTTGTTTTATGAATTGACCAACCCATTACCCTAAGGATAATAGGGCATGGAATGTGTCAAGGAAATGTTATGGCTGCCACATAATTCGATCATGGCTTTGGAATTAAATGCCTAGGAATTGTTTATTATAATATTTCTAGGGAAAATGAACCTAGAAAAGATATTGGTTTCCAAAAAATTCATAATCACCTTGTCAGTAGCATTCATGGTGGGCACAACCTCGATCCATTTGGTAAAGTAGTCAATGGCGGTGACAATCCACTTGTGTTTCCCACTGGAGGGTGGATTTATCTCACATATGAAATCTAATCATCATGTTGAAAGTGGCCACTGGCAATGATAGGTTTTAGGGGCAGTGAGAGTAATTTAGGTTTACTTGCAAACTTTTGATATTCATTACATGCCCTTATTGTAGTAAATACATATGAGAAAAGGGTGGGATAGTAGTACCCTGCCCTTAGGATATTGAGGGTTGCAACTTTCCAATTTTGGTGTCCTCCACAAACCCCCCTGTACATATCTATTGTGACTTGTTTAGCTTCATTTTCATCAAGGAATTTTAATATGATGCTAACATGATCTTTCCAGTACATGTTCTAATTTAAAATGAATAATTTTATAGATTTTAATTTGAGAGACCCAGACCTCATATTCTTCATATCTGGTGGAAATTCTAGGTGCCACAAAAAATAAACAATATCTTCGTACCAAGGTAAAGAATAGTAGTTTTCAAATACCTTCATGTCGTCTTGAGATCTTATCCACCAATGTTTCTTGGGGTGCATCGAGTTGGGTGAAGGTATGATGCAATTCCATCACCTTATAGTTTGACTATGATAATAACTTGGAAAGTCCCTGTCCCTATGATAATAACTTGGAAAGTCCCTGCTTAGTGGGATTTATGTGGAGGTTGTATTCTAGCAATTTGACAATCCATTTCCCTCTTTTCCATTCACTATCTAGCTGGATCATAATCTCTTTGACACTACTACTAGGAACATAGGTTGTTATTCTAGACTGTAACACATACACCCTGAAGGCTTTCAACGCTTTGACCAGTGCATAGGCTTTATTTTCTAGAATGTCATAATTCAACTCAACATCTCAGAGGGATTTGTTGAAAAAGGCTATGGGTTCATGCCCTTCTTGATTCTTTTGTAGTAGCATAGAAGCAATGGTTTCCTCAGATGTGAAATAAAAAATAAAGAATTCGTTGGCATAGTCAAGGTTGACTAATACAGGGGCTTCAACCAAAGATTTTTTGATCCTTTGGAATGATGTTTTTTCCTCTTGTGACCACTTGATAACACCATCTTTATTCAACATGTTTGTGATAGGCCTTATGATTTTAGAAAAGTTTAGCACAAAGCGCCTTAAAAAATGTATTCTTCCTATAAAAGACTGAATATAATTCTTGTTTCTAGGGATTGCAATTTCCTGAATGGCCTCCACTCTCTTAGGGTCTATTTTTATACCTCCTGTTGATATGATGTGGCCTAGGAGTTTACCTTCAAGCATAGAAAAGTGGGACTTCTTGGGATTCAAATAAATCTCATACCTTCTGCATTTTTGGAAGATCTGCTCAAGGTGATATAAATGCTCATCATCTGATTTGGAGAAAATGGTGATGTCATCCAAATATATAACCATAAATTTTTCTTTCTCCCCCATGAAGGCTACATGCATAGCCCTCTGAAAGGTGGCCCTTGCATTCATCATCCCAAAGGGCATCTTTTCATACATGAATGTCCCCCATGGGGTGGTAAGTGATTTTTTTTCTTTGTCTTCTTCACATACTACTATTTGGTTATAACCAAAGTATCTGTCCAACAAGGAAATTATGTGGGAACCTACTTCCATTTCCAAAATATGGTCCATATTAGGCATGGGCTAATTGTCTTTTAAGGAACACTTGTTGAGATTTCAGAAACCCAAACACAAGCGTATTTCCTCACTCTTTTTTCTCACAGGTACCAAGTTGGCCACCTAATCTGAGTACCTCAAGGGAACAATAATTTTGGCATCAAGCATTGTTTTAATCTCTTTTTCAATTATGGACATCAACATGGGATTACATTTCTTGATCTTTTGTCTGAATGTCTTAGAGACATCCTTCAAAGGGATCTTGTGTTGGATGATGTTAGTGTCAAATGTATTAAAATCCTCATACAACCATGCAAAAATATCAACAAATTTTTTCATGAGGTCGACGTACCTATCTTTTTGTTCCGAAGATAGTGCCTTGGATAGTATGACTATTTTGGGGTTTTCAATAGTCCCAATGTTGCAGTCCATCACTTCTTCTTTTTGATTTTTTATGGAAACTCCTCTTGAGACATCATGAATGTCAAATAACCTTTCCAATGGTACTAGACCCCTGAGGATGTGGTTTTTTTTTAGTTCCACAATGTTGTGGCCCACCACTTTTTTCAACAATTGTGATGTTCATTTATTTTACGATTCATCATATTCACCCTCTTGATCTATTGAGATATTGGAGAATTATTCAAAGGTGTGTAGAAATATTTGTAGTTCCAAATCATCAGTAAGGACTTGCCAATTCTTTATGTTGTCTGGTATGGCTGTCCTATGTCTAAATTCCACCTGATACTTGATATTTGGGCCAATGGGAGGTCTAAAGGTGCTGACAACCAATGCCAAATAATATTCCTTATGATTTTCCTCTCTAGGAATGAAGAAGATATTAAATGGCAGAAAGAAGTTGTCAACCAGGTCCCACACCTCGTTCCAATATTGTTTGATCCTATGTTGCTTAGCTTGATAGATGTTTTTGACTTGATTGATGATTAACTCATAATCACCAAAAATTGCCAAACTTTCAACGACCATGTCTTTGGCATCCCTTAATTTGAGCATCAAAGCTTCATACTCGTTTATATTATTAGTAGTCTCAAATTCCAACTTATAAGAGAGCATGATAACCTCCTGCATAGGGGAAATGAGGACTATACCAGCCCTAGAACCTTATTTTGATGAAGAGACATTGAAATACATATTCCACACTTTGTGATGTTGATCTGTCAGTGATTGATCTTTGCATTTGTTGACTATAATTTCAGGTTCCTCATCATTTAGATGAAAAATAGATGAGTCGATGTCTTCCTAAACAACATAAATTGGGTGATTTCTCATATTTTGATGGTCCTTGAAGATATAGGCCAATATGAACTCCATGTATAGCCTTATGTGTTATCTATGAAAAATAGGGATGGTGGCATATGTGAGGTCCATTTGCAATGATACTCCAACCTTCTTGGCCCACGTCCTGGACAAAAGCATACCAAACGTGGGGGGAATGTCAGCCACAATGATTTCCATCACTACACTCTTCATGGGTAACTTTTCCAAAGAAACCACCATATATTTTATTAATCCCAAATATTTTACTTTTTTGGAGTCAAAGGAGTAAAATTCTTGATAGGGCTTGGTGATCTCTAGACCTAGTTCCTCCATTACAACCTTAGGCATGACATTGTGTGAGGCACCTAAGTGCATGAGACAATTATGTTGGATCTTGTCATGGACATTTAGAGATATGTAGAATGGTGGAGAAGCATCAAATCCATCCTCAATGTGTGGGCCCATAGTAATCGTTTGGTTCTCATATTGCAGACTAATTACATCAGAAGTTACAACATAAGTAGGTGGTTGCAGAACCTTCATGATGGATTGTTTGAAAGGCTCATTTTTCGACGACTCTAATAGAGGTACATGGATTTTTATATTTCTCAATTCATTCTCTAGGATAAAATATGTTTGTGGCCCATCAAATTCCTTTACTTCAAGGACAAAAAGTTTAAATGGAGGAGGCTGGTGAGCTTTAGCCAATGCACCGTTGCTTGGATTTGGCTTGGGAGGAACTTTTGTTTTTCTATTTTGACTAGAGGTGCTGGCTTTGGGAGATTCTTTCCTATGAATCAATTCATATTTCTCTTAGGGATGGACTTGAATAACTCCCTCTTCGCCTATCTCAATATCAAACTAATCTGACAGTTGTGCTATCTCATAATCTTGTTGCATTAAGTGACTGGTGTAAAAATTTGTTTCATTGAAAAGTACAAAAACATCATCCACACCATCACTATCTGCATCCATCTCCTCAATCTGATGGTTTTGGAAAGGAGGTACTACTCTTTGGTCATCAACATTCATCCTCTCTCTCTGCATTATCTGAGGGGAATCATTCGACCTTCTAAACTGGTTGGGATTTTTGTTCCCAGGCCCTTGAAAAGCTATGTTTGGTTGTTTAGATTCCCATTCTAGCTTAGCTATTCCAGATGACAAATCCTTCAAAGTTTTGGTAATTTCATCAAGTTTAGGATCAGACGTGGATGATTTAGAGGAGGCAGGGGAATCCTCTCTCTATTTCTTCTTGTCCTTTTCAAATCTAGTCTTTAACCTATCTGATGCCAAGATGTTGGATTCAAACTCAATGGCTGCTTCTTGCATGGAAAACAAGGTAGTGGATATTCTCTCCCTCAACAAAAGAGAGAATTATGCATCAAATTAATTTGCATAAGTGATATCGACAGAGGCTTCAATTGGTTTAATATCATCTGGGATCCTACCATACATCTTGTTGAACCTCTTGGTGAAGTCTGAAATAGACTCACCATTCTTTCTCTTAAGGGCCCCAAATTGAGTGATGTAATATATATAATCTATTCTATCTCCCCATTGCTTTATGAAAGATTCATCTAATGCATTAATATCTGTAATGGAGGATGGAGGGAGGCCCCAAAACCATTTTATTACCTCCCCATTCAGGATTTGTACAAACAACCTCATCCACACATCTGCATAGTCAATGTTAAAGTTGCATGCAAAGTTGTAGAAGGCTACCAGATGTTTCCCAGCTATGACATCCACTTCCCCATTATATATTGGTAAATATTTCATTTAATTCGTGGCTATGAGTGCATGTAATCCTAAAAGCAGAACTAGGGGTGCATATCTAGCAGCAATTATGGAATTCATCTTGTTAGCAGATATTGCTTAGGCAATATGAATCTAAAGATTGATTGGAGATATAGGGGTGGATGTTAGAATGGATGATAAAGTAGAGGCATGAGTTGAAGATGTCTGAGGTTCCTTGGAATTGTGATTCTTGGGGCTATAAAATTCAAGTTTCTTGTGAAAATGGACAAAAGTAGATTCTTTAGGTGCAACTTTACCCTTGGGGGGCCAGGCATATCTCTGAGATAAGGTGGATTTTATTAGTTTCCTTTCTATCTCAGAGACTATTGTGTCCTTCTTAGGTTTGGGATGAGACTTTGTGGCTTTGATGTGCTCATATTTGGATCTCTTGAGTCCTTTCCCGAGAGCCAATATTTCTTTAGTGAATTTTACTTAGTGGGGTCACTAGGTGAAAGATGGAAGTATGAATGTGTTTGATATTTGTTCACCATCAAAGGTCATATCTGATTGTTTTCGTTCTCCCAGGGAAATATATTCCGTTACTTTGTTCCCCGACAATGACACCAGAAGATGTTGGTCCTAAAGTCTGCACCTGACTACTAAAGGGAACAACTATGCCACCTCACGTTATGAATGGCTCATTTTTTTATTTATGGGTCAGTTAGAGGGTTGGTTTACCAAGACATGAGCATGGTTGGGTTGGCCAAATGACATAGACGAGGGTACTCCTTGGTTGGTGGTACACTAAGGATAGAAAAGTGAGACAATAAAGGTAAGAAACAAAGGAAAACAACAAACCATTCAATGAACAGTCTGCTGCTAGAAGTTTAAGTCTTAAAATATCATTTAAAGGCATTAAACATGTACCAAAAACATAGTTACTCCCACAGGTTGCAATATAAAACCAATCTTCATCAAAGCATAGATGTTCTCACAGGTTGCATATTAATAAATGCAAGTTATATAATAACTGAGGGAAAAGAAAAGTACTTTGCACAAATCAAATTTGTATTCAAGATAAGAGAAACACATATGAATTTGGAAAAAAACACACTTTCATCAATAATATATTCACCAGGTAGAGAGATTTTATCCATGTACAGAACAGGTCCAACAAGTTGTTGTATTGATCTTCTTCTTCCCAAAAACCAAACCCTTCTCTTATACAAAGAATTCCTATTTATCAAATATGTAGAGGCCCTCGACCAATGTGGAACTGTGTTGGTTGTGGAGCCTAATTATCTTCCCAATTCAACAGTATTTGTTTTCAGCCATATTTATACCCCATGAAGACTTTGTAAGTTTTAAACCTGTGAAGTAAAGAAATGCATATAGATTCTTAAGAAAAAATAAATTAATCAATGGCTCATACACATAGTACATATCGATTTACACCGGAAACCCTTAACCAGGAGAAAACCATCCTTGGTGCCGCACCTTTCAACTCTTTATTTTATTAATTTCACCATTCACCATACAATATATACAAAGGTTTTAGGTATTTTGTAGCTACCAAAACCCTAATCCCTTAATCCAAGATTAATTTAGAAAACAGAGAAAAATAGCAAAATTTGTTAAAATAGAAAAAACCGCCCAAAAAACATTTTGGGGCACTGTCCCGAATGCTATTGGTAACCA
Organism: Picea sitchensis; assembly: GCA_010110895.2. NCBI lineage: Eukaryota > Viridiplantae > Streptophyta > Pinopsida > Pinales > Pinaceae > Picea > Picea sitchensis. The sequence goes on from SNQJ01S0025842.1 coordinate 13,097, forward strand.
GGGGGGCATATATGGACCCCCTGGGACCCCCCTAGGAAGCGCCCGACACACATGACACAAAGAGCGAAGGAAGTAGGGATTGTCATACGCAGTTGTTGAATCTGACGTGCCCACACACACACATGCAAAGAATATAACACATACCCAAAAGACTTTACACCATGGAATAATGGAAAATCCTCGACGCAGGGGAGAGCAGAGGGGGGTTTCCCCCTCTACGGGATCTAGGGGAAAGCGCCCCCCCAAAGGAAAAATTGCCTTGTAAATGTATATTGTAATTTCAATGTAAATCTGGACCGTTCATTATAAGATCACATATCTAACGATATAAGTTTTGTTATGTTTTTTTCCCTAGAAGGAAAACCTATTTTATGAGGGAAATGTATTGTGGTTATGCATCACTGCAAATATTATATTATGAGTGAGGAGACTATGAGAGAAAGAAGAGGAAGTTACAACGGGTTTGTTGTAGGTTGTATCCCTTCATTTGTTGGATAATAATAAAGGAAGGACCAGGAAATTTCTCTGGTGGGCGTAGCCAACATTGGGTGAACCATGTATATCTGCGTCTCTATTGTGTTGTGTATATTTTTCATTTTATTTACACATTTGTTTTATTTTATTGCTCTGCAATCCCGTTTTTCTAACAAACTGAGGCTTAGATCTACACATCAGCTGTAAAATTGCTTATTAACTTAACTAAAACACATTGTTGGAGTATATTAATGTATACTCTGAGCTTGACTTAATCAAAGAGGAGTGGTTCTTATAAAAAATAAAAGACCACTTACTATTCCTGAATTTAAAAGAGTTTTGCAATTGAACAACTAGAAACCGCTACTAGTAATGAAAATAGACCAATGTTATGCTGAAGAAAACTGAGATTTGATAGAAAATGATTAGGAACGACATAAATGAGTTTTGTATTGAGAACTGGCATGCAAGTGTGTTGTTGGATGCCATAGAAGATAAGTAAATGTGTTGGAAGTGTTTTTCCCCAACTTATCTCCTGGAGGAAAGAAGAAAGTCATCTGGTGTTTTCCCGTAGTCTCTGATATTCTTTCTGCAATCCAGATTATATCTTCTCGATTTCTCTGGTTGTGGCATTGCAGGGTCCAAATTCCAGAAATATTGTTCTGTACCTATTGGCTATCGTTGAACTACTAACATATGAGAAATCTGATGATGTGTACTGGCTTGACATTCCTCGGTTTGGTGCCTTTTACAAAATTCAAAATATGCCATTAACAGAGATACGCCACTTCGAAAATTCGACGTTCAGGATTTCTTGAATGCAAAGTATTCATTTCTCCCAGAGGCCCGGACTCGCAGAGTCATTAACCGTCACTTATGCTAATTAACTCAATATTAATACTTTAATCATTAAATATTTCGAGATTTCATGAATGAAAAGTATTCATATCTCCCAGAGGCCCAAACTTGTGGAGTCATTAACCACGTCTTATGCTAATTAACCTGATATTAAGACGTTAATCATTAAATATTTTAGGAGTTTGGGTCTCCACCTCTTTGGGTTCGGGACTTCAGGATACTGTGCCTTCTCTTGATAGAAATATCCCAGAGGAAAATCTCTCAGAGCTGACATGGAAGTTTAACACTACAAACAATGACTTTGGGACTTCATCATTCAAGATCTTTCGAATGAAAATCTTGAGAATCTCCCGTAGTGACAAACTTTCAAATCTGACATGGCGACGTGATGTTAATTTATGATGTGTCACAGAAAGAAGGATGACACATGTCACCTGGAATGGAGCATATGTTGTACCAAAAATTACTAAAACAAATGCCATGTGTCATTATCAGGATTAATTTCTAGGTGGCATGTGCCACGTGTCATCTTGAGGAAGGACCTGCATTAAAGTAACTTAGGTACTTTGGGAATTCGACACTTTTGGAAACTGTGTTAACTCTCTTCAAAATCTCCTGGAGGAAATTTCCCTAGAGTGATGTGGTGGCTGTGACATCCTGATTGATGATGTGTCATGAAAACAAGGGCAGCTTGTGTCACCTAGAATGAGGAAAATGGTAGGATGAAAATGATCGAAATGAGTGCCACATGTCGGTGAATGATGGATGCCACGTGTCACCATGGATGAATGTTACGTTTCAACATAGATGAGTGCTAAGTTTCTCCGAATATTCTGCGTTCGGGGGCTTTCAATTGCAAAGTATGTATAACTCCTGGAGGACCAGAGTAGAGAAGTGACGTGGCACTTTGAGACTTGGTAGTTCATAGGCTTCAACACTTTGGGGCTCCAAAATTTCGTCATTCAGGATATTTTGAGTGGTAAGTGTGAATATCTCTTGGATGGTTGATCTCGCGGAGTGACGTGACAGTTCAGGGCTTTTTTGCTTTGGGGCTCTGACACTACGGGGCTCGTGAGACTTAAACAAGGATGAGATCAGACGCGTGAATGTTGAAGTTGTAGAGTGAAGTTTGTATAAATATGTGGTTAAACCTCACACCTTTATTTAACTACGAATGTATGAGAGTCGTTGATTTGAGTGGCATGTTGGATCTCCACCGTTGCAAATTTAACATGTCTGTTATCACAATCTGAGCCCGAAATTGACTGCATTGAATTGCTGCATTTTTCCCAAAGGTGTTCCCTTTGCATACAAAAAACTTGGCCGACCTTCTTCTTTATCAATTCATGATAAACATGATGACAAGTATTTTCAAACCAAATCACGACATGCAATTATCCTTCAAGAAAACAAAAACAATTTTTGCAAAGAATCAATCAAGAAATATAATGATGAAAACCAAGTCATTTAGAAATGGGAAATTGACTTGCCAACCAAAAGAGGAATGATTTTTGTGAAGGTATATAGAAAAGAGAGAGGAGGGATAGGGGTGCAGACTTAGGTATCAACACTTGTAATCTTACACTTAAGTGAAATTCCATGAAAATATGTTATCATGGTATAAGATGTGGTATATAGGCTAGTTCACAATAGCCAAACATGAAGTTTTATATAATTCATTTTTGAATATTAATTCAAATTGCAAAGCAAAGCGGTCTTCAATCACAGTTGGAACACACCCAACTCGTGTATCTCATGTACCCTTCATAATGCTTCTAACATGTTAGATGACTAGTGGTTAGTACCTTAATTAACACTGTTTGATTAATTATAAAGCATGCAAAGTGTACCCATGAGAAGGGACAATGTTTTCTAATAGGAAACCTTTTGTTAAGAAGGTGTGTCCTTGTGATGATGGGAAATGATTTTTCCCATAAGTTTTCTTAATGGTGGAATTTTTTGTAGGGTGACCTAGATAGATAGTATTATGTAAGATGAAATGTGTTAACATTTTTTATTAAACATACCTCATTATAGAGTGTGAAGGTACTTGATATGCACAAAGGAAGGGATAGAAATGAGAGTTAGTGAGTATCTTGTAGGTGTAAATGAAAGCACTTTGAAAAATTACGAAGTACAATTGTGTGAAAATAAACCCTTAAGGGAAATGTAACTATAATGCACATTTATATGGACCATTGTAGTAGTTTGATCCTTTCTATCCCATGTGTCGACATGGTTCTCTTTAAACATAGGTGAGTTTTATAATAATATTATTAGTAGAAAACAAGTTGTAAATCCATTATGGTACAGAGGACCCTAAATTTAATAATATCTTTTCTGAGATCTAGTCCCTAAGACATAAGAAATGAGTGAGGTTTAGAATGGTGATCTATGAAACTATGAAATATATGCATTAGATGATAAGCATGTAGTCTTCATCATATGAAAGGCTCCATAATATGAAGTACATTGTGCACACAATTTTAAGGGGTAATGACACATGTCTTACTAACTACTAAATTTAAAGTGGTAATCTAACCAAGGATACATGTGTAAACTTATCAAGGTATTTATTGATGTTTAAGTCTATTAGGACCAAAACAACAACCTCATGAGGATATGCTTCCCTCTGCATTTTTATAGAGGTGGTATTCCTCTTTGGCTAAAAGATATGTCTTTGAATATATTGGATTAGAGATATTTCTTAGAAAACAAACCCTATATCATTATTGCTTAGATTTATACATAAAATGGTTCTTCAATAACATGATATGATCTTTATGTGTGCAAGAAGTCTCTTTATAATAAGAAAACATTGAAGGACGGGTTCAACATCAAGATATTTTTTTTCTCAGCATCATATATACAACCTTCTTAATCTAATACAAATAAGTCATCCATATCTTCTATTGAGAAATAGGAGATAAAATTTTTGATCATCTCAAATAATTTTAAAATAATATTGTTGTTAAAATATAAGATTATTTGATAAGCATACTTCAAACATCTCACCCTAAAAAACTCCAAGATCTGAAACATCATTGAATTCATGCCCTGAAATATTTCTTTGTAGAGTTTAATTCATGAAATATTTTCAACAATACACAAAATCTCTTACAATCACATTCATGGTTGTAAATTCTCCATGATCATATAACAAAAGTCTTTAAGGAATACAAGAAATAACACTAGAGACCCAACCCTATGCTTGCTTAAAAAAAAAAAACATAAATCCATGAGAGATAAGCCTTAAAGAAGAAAAGGAATAAAGAATATGGAGATATCTATTTTCTAATAAGAATCTTGGTTGTATAGTCATGGTTGATCCCTTCATGTTTTGATCTTCTTCCCCTACCCCTCTTCTCTTTTTAAAATCCTCGCTTCTAACTCCTTGAGGAAGTTAGGGTTTTCTCTTCTTGAATTTCCATACACTTTTCTTCTTGAAACATTCAATTTAATTAATTCCTCATTTAAGTGTATTTGATGATTTCACATCATTAATGTCCACATATTTCAAATGGGTCCTTTTCCATCTTTAATAAAAGTTTTTATATAAAATTTTATTTTGAAAAAAAAATAATTAATTTCCATTTTAAAAGTGCGACCATGTTTTAATTTTCTAGATAGGACAATGAAATTCTTGTCCATTTAAATCAATTTATAGGTTATCTTCATCGTCTTAGCTTTCCAACAATATAATTTTTTTCAAAATACGACTCCTGAATCTGAAGATATGAGCTCATAAAGTTGAGTTGTCAAGCGGATCCATAAAAAATGAAGTTGACTATTATTTTAATTTATGGGAAAGATATGGTCAATTTCATCCCTTGAAACCTATACCATCATCTTCATCATTGAAATATATTTCCAACAGTATAAGTTTTGTGTGATTTCATCACTCGGAGCTCAAGCTATGGCCTTTGCAAAATCGTTGCTCAACAATCATTGATCAAGTTTATGGGAAAATGTGAGCCCTTGATTTGAATTTTCCTTACTCCATAAGAATTTGACTTTTTTGGTTTAAAACCATTATCCCACATGTATGGAGTATGGTATTATTTAGTGAATACAATACTAAGTGTATTATACACTTCATAAGAAATATCAGAAGAGAAGACTATGGAAAACTATAGGTTGACCCCTTAGGAGATATATTAAATAATTAGTATTTTGTCCAAAGTCATCCTTCACTTACTCCCATTCATCATACAAAATGATGAGTCACCATCCATATTTCCCCATTTGTCATCACCTGGTATTTCAATAATCTACCACATGTAACCAATAAGAATATTCCATGTGTCATCCAATAGTAATGTGCCATGTGTCTCCAATGATGGGGTTCCATGTGTCTCCAGTAATTAAGTGCCATGTGCTATATCTCCATAGGATGTCATGTGAAAGTATTTAATTGGTTAATAAAATTTCCACATGATAGAATGAATGTTTTACACATGTCATAGAATGAGTGGTTTGTGTATCCAGTCATTTGATTGGTTAATTAATAATTCATGTAATGAATTTAATATATATTTTAAGTGTGGAAGAGGGTGGAACAAGAGGTTAAGTGAGGGAGAGGGTAATTTGTAGGTGTTTTTATCACTATATAAATTTTCTTTGCTGCAATAGAAAATATCAAAGGTAACCACAAACCTACTTTCAAACTGGAATCTAGCCTTCTTCTAGTTCAGAGAGGGCTCTCTCCTAACAAATTTCAATCAATACAATGGATAGGTTCTATGAGAATAAAAAAAGTATGAAATGGTTAGTAGGTTTGAGAGTAACATCTATTGGGCATGGAGTCATAAGGGAAATCAATTCAAGGTTTTTAGAACTTGGTAGAAAACTTTTAATCTTAGAGGGTAGACAACCAACTATTGCTAGACATAAAATATTTAAATATGGATAGATGAAAAAGGAAACATTCAAATTCACATAGAGAATCCAAATTAGATGAATTATGCATAAAATAATCAGTCTGAAAATGAATATTTGAAACAAGATAGATACATAGCATATGAAAATGACTTTTGCATCAATAATTTCTCATTCAAACATAGAAGAATATAGTTAATGAAAACAAAGAAAGAAAGAACATACACTAGGAGCCCTGACTACAACATCTGAACACAAGAATCTTTGAGTAAATTCTTCAAACACTTATCTGCAAACCTTTCATTAATATTCATAAAATATTACAAAATCAATAGTCTTCTTACTCAACTCTTGAACCAATCCCTTGCACACTGAAATTTAAAAAAAAATATAGAATTGTCTCATCCCCAATCTAATGGATTCTAGCAAAATTCTTTCCTAACAAATATTTAGTTACAACAAAACAACAACAACTTCTAAACTGACTGCTGGAATATAGGGTTCAATTTCTAATTTAATAATTACATGCCAACATCTTGAAAATATATGAATCTAGAACAAAATAATTAATCCCTCAGATCTTGATGATAATTTGGAAAATTTGTTGTAGCTTTAGGTTTAATCAAATGATGTTGTGTATGTATGTTGTACTTTCACAGTGTGCTCGTTGCAAAACTACCATCTACAACACTTTTGCAACATGTGACAACGCATTGTGAAAGCTTTGTTTTTCACTGTATTTCTACAATTTTATTGTCAATTCCAACTTGAACTTGAATTTTCTATTCCTTCTGATCCAAGTGGATATTGGTGGCCACCCACCTTTTCCAAGTGGCTCAAAACAATGTTTTGGCAATTTTGGTAATTTACTATTTTTGGCAGTTTTTAACATCCAGGGTCGTTTTGAGGGCCTAAATGAAGGTTTTTTGGGATCGTGGTTCTCAATGATATAATAAGTCTCTAATTGATACCCCTAAATTAATCTCCTTGACGATACCTTTCCAATGGGATATCGTGTGCCTAAAATGGAGATTGTATGCAAAAGTTACGACCTCGGGAAGTTGATGTACTAACTTACCCAAACAGGGCCCACATGACTTTTGGTGCTTCATCTCCTAGGGTTAGGATTTTGGATGTCTAGGGTTTTTGACATTCCTTTTTATTGTGAAAATGCCTTCAGAGCCTCATTATAAACATCATCTGGCGAATGCAAGTAGTCATCACATCTCTTCTCAGAGATAAGTTGCCACCATTCTAGCAAGTCTTTCACTCTGTATTTTTATAGTCTCTATACATTTATTTCATTAATAGAAATCATGTATTACTATATATTTGTGTTTATGGTTGGATATATAATACATTTATGTTATATTATTGGATATCCACGATATATCTGTGCATTTCTTTATTATATCTCTGCTCTCATTTTGTGTCAAAAATAATCTGGATCAGTGGTATCAGAGCAGGTTGCTCTTGATCATTTTTTTCAGTGCATGTCCCCAACGAGGTCTGAGTATAGAAATTTGTGTCTCGATCTTGCCTCTCTTGACAAAAATTGCTCTCGCATGCCCAAGAAACCCTCCATGGCGGAAGAAAATAAAAAACGACGGAGCAGACAATCCTCCCAATCTGTTGCTTTAGCAAGCTCTCACATGAAAGAGGGACGAAATGATGGAGAATTTTTCCCACATCCTTCAATGCCTGCCGATAGAAACAAGTGCATCTTCATCAAACAACCACTTTAGAAGAACCTCTCCTTTCAAGGTATAGGTTAATTTTGATACTCCCATATTTGAAGGTCAGATAGATGCGAATGCCCTAGACAAATGGTTAAATATGTTAGAAGGTTATTTTTCTATAGGGAAAATATCACCTTCACACTCCTTAAATCTCTCCCCCATGTCAAACATTGGTGGGAAACTTACAGGGAGCAAAGTTCCACAGAGGAGTCTAGAATATATGGGGCCGAACCCACTTGGGATTTTTTTGTGGATGCAGTAAAGGAACAATATTAACTTGTTGGAAACTATGAGGACCAATACATGAGATGGACCAAAATGCGGAAAGAGAGGGGCCAAGAAGTTCCATAGTTCACTAATACCTTCCATACCTTGTGCACCAATCTGGGTATCAAAGATTCTAAATGACATTTGGTTCTGAAATACCGTGGGGCTCTACACAGATACATCCAAACTGAAATGGATTTTTTGGACATCTCATCACTCGGTGTTGCTTATCGATATGTTATTAAAATCGATCATAAATTTAAGCACCAAAACAAACGAGAGTTCGATTCTGCAAATCCGCAACAACCAAATTATGACAAAGATGACCCTAACAAATAGTCTCCCGAAAACCAGTCCAAGCCATAGGAAAACAAGGGTCACGGGAAGACAAAGAAGGACATCGAAAAATGGTGTGATTTCCGCAAAATCCCCTAGCACAATACCGATGAATGTATCTCAAAACAGTAATTGGTGGCCGAGATCAAAGACAAGGAGACGAACCCCGATTCAGAATCTGATTCTAAAAATACCGGTTTAAGACAAATCATCGATGCAGACCCCACTGCTATTGTTGTGACCACATCAATTCAACCATAAGAACCAACATATCCTGAAGAGGGGGAGCACCTTTTTCATTCACATATGTGGGTCAAGGGGACCCTGCTGCATTTTATTGTTGATAACATAAGCGAGGAGAACCTCATCTCATCATAGGTCATCAAATAGTTGGGATTGTTGACAACACCACACTCGCAACCATACAACATCGGGTGGCTTTTCCAGGGATGAGATCTTCTTGTCAGCTAATAAATTTGATTATCATATGACATACAACCCTTCAAGGGTGAGGTATTATGTGATGTTTCCCCACTGTATGTATGTGATGTTCTCTTGGGCCAACCATATATGTGGAAGCACCATGTTGTTTATGAGTCTCGACCTCACAGTGTCATTGTTTCTCTGGGGGGTCATATCTACAGAATACTAGAGGTAGTTCCAACTACTGTTCCACCCAAATAATGTCGCAAGGTAGTATCTCATACTAAAAAACTCAGTTTCTTCACAATCTATTCCAAAGGTGAACAAAAGGATACTACAACCACTATAGCCTCGGTTCAAGCAACTTCTATCCAACAGAAGCAAGTGGACAATATTGCAGCAAGTGTAAAGATTCCTTCTACACATAGGAATCTCATGTATCCAGACTAGTTAAAAAGGTCCAACCCTTCCAGCCACATGGTTGTGACAACCTTCAACAAGATAAGCAGTGCAACTTCTCCAACAAGGTAAGCATCTCATCAAGGAGCAGATTCAACAAACACTTTTCCCTCTCCCTCGGGAAATCAATGCAATGGATACCATTGCTTCCTAATGAGGCAAGATTGATCTAGGTGGATATCGGTGGCCACCCACCTTTTACAAGTGGCTCAAAACAGTTTTCTGGCAATTTATTTAATTTACTATTTTTCACAGTTTTTAACTTTTGGGGCCATTTTGAGGGCCTAAATGAAGGTTTTTCAGAATCTAGGTTCTCAATTATAGCCAAAGTCTCTAATTGATCCCCCTAAATGAATCTCCTCGATGATACCTTTCCAACGAGCTATCTGTAAGTTTTAAACCTGCGAAGTAAAGGAATGCATATAGATTCTTAAGCAATACAGAAATTAATCAATGGCTCATACACAGAGTACACAGAGATTTTATACTGGAAACCCTCAATCGGGAAAACCTTTCTTATTTTCATTATATCGAATTTCACCATTCACCATACAATATATACAATGTTTTTAGGGATTCCGTAGATACCAAAACCCTAATCCCTTAATCCAGGATTAATTTACAAAACCGCTAAAAATAGCAAAAACCGCCCCCAAAAAATTTTCGGGGCGCTGCCCCAAAAGTTGTGCATAACAAGGGGAGGGCATACCTACCCCCCTAGGACCACCCTAGGAAAGCGCTCGACACACATGACAGAGCTCTAGCTAAAGGGATCATTAGACGTAGTTGTCGTCTCTGACGCGCCCACACACACACACACACTTGCAAAGAATATAACACATACTCAACATTCTCCCACTTGTTGTTTTCTTTGCATCCAGGGGTTCAGGGGATTATATAGTCAACAATCCAGGGTAGTAATGCCCATTATTACTGTACACCAGGAGAACTTTTCTGTGCTCACAGACTTTATCAATGAATCTGCAACATTCTTCAAAGTGTCAACCTTTTCCAGCAACGCCTTCTTTTCCTCAACCATGTCTCTCACAAAGTGATACTGAACATCAATATGCTTTGTCTTCGAATGATAAGCTGGGTTCTTTGCTAGGAATATTGCACTCTTACTATCACAATCTAATCTCATTTCTTATTCTACCAACCCAATACCTGAACACAATATTTGTAACCATACTACTTCCTTGCTTGCATGATTGGGTGCCATGTATTCAGCTTCTGTAGTTGATAGTGCCACTACAACATGTATTTTTCTCATGCAACTGATTGCTCCTCCAAATAGGTTAAACACATACCCACTTGTAGATCTTCTGCGATCCAAATCTCCAGCCCAGTCTGGATCAACAAAGCCATGTATGTCCACCACTCTTTCTAATCCTAGTCTTC
>SNQJ01S0025842.1:23941-40338 GCA_010110895.2 Picea sitchensis
ACCGTTGAACTTCTCTATCTCGATTCTAGATGAGCTCGCCATTCCTCTTTCTTTACTCGAATCTCCACTACAAAATCTCCCACTAAACCCAGGTTTATCACAGACCCAAGATAAACTTGATCTATCAAGACCAAGCCAAACCCTCAACAAAAAAGGCGTCCCTCTGAAGCCAAAAACGAGCTCTGATACCAAATGTAAGTTTTGATCCTGTGAACTAAAGCAATGCATATAGATTCTTAAGCAATACATAAATTAATCAATGGCTCATACACATAGTAGACAAAGAGATACAGGAAACCCTCAACCGAGAAAATCTTTCTTATTTTCATTATATCGAATTTCACCATTCGCCATACAATATATACAATGTTTTTAGGTATTTTGTAGATACCAAAACCCTAATCCATTAATTTGGGATTAATTTACAAAACCGCTAAAAATAGCAAAATTCGCCCAAAAAAAAATTTCGGGGCGCTGCCCCGGGCTATCGCCCATTGCCAAATGTTGCGCATAACCAAGGGAGGGCATACCTGCCCCCCCCTGGGACCCCCCTAGGAAAGAACCCGATGCACACGACAGAGCTCTAGGTGAAGGGATCATCAGACGCAATTGTCGTATCTAACGCGCCCACACACACACACATGCAAAGAATATAACACATACCCAACACTATCGTGTGCCTAAAATGGAGATCATATGCAAAAGTTACGACCCCAAGAAGTTGATGTCTAACTTACCCAAACGAGACCCACTTGACTTTTGGCGCTTCATCATCCTCTTGCGAATGCAAGTAGCCATCTCATCTCTTCTCAGAGATAAGTTGCCACCATTCCAGTGAGTCTTTCACTTTGTATTTTTACAGTCTTTGTACATTTATTTCATTAATAGAAATAGTGTATTAGTGTATCTCTTTGTTTATGGTTTCATATCTAATACATTTATGTTATATTATTGGATATCCACGATATCTTTGTGCATTTATTTATTATATCTCTGCTCTCATTTTGTGTCGAAAATAATCCGGATCACCTTCTCTTCATTTGGGGTAGAAATTTATTCCTTTGTTGGAGGGTGTTGTGGATAAATTAATGAGTTCAAACACAAACCGATATCCCTATTTTAGGCATATGAAACTAGAACAAAACAAAACAGAATACATTATTTTCCTTAGGTTCAAAAGAAACATAAAAGATAGAGCTTCATACGTTTTTAATCTTCATTTTTCCACGCAAGTTGTAACTCTAAGTTCTCAATTAAGTTCTTTGTAAAAGTAGATATTTGCAAGAGGAACAAACAAAACAGTGAAATAAACCAATATCTATATATCTCAATAAACCTATTCAAATATCCAAGGAGAAATACACACAAACATTATTGGTAATCTTAGTTAGGAAAGGAAAATGTATCATTGTATTAAATAATTAGGAAACAACTTACAACCAATGCCTTGGCATTAAAAAGCTCCTTTTAGCTGTTCAATGCTTCAATACCATCATATCCTCCATAGATGCCATCATCATCACTATAACACTTTAGCACAACTAAATCTCTTAGGGCCAAATTGAGATTCACAAACTCTCAATTACAAATATGGATCTATTCTCAATTCATCGTAATTTCATTATTTCTCTCTTCTTTCTTCCTTTTTCCTTTGAAAGATGCCTCTTTTTATAGAGTAGAGAGGGATCCATGAGGAGGTTATAATGAGAGGTTAGGATCTCATCTAATCAAGATAGGTGGGTGAAATCCACATCGATTGGTAAACAAATCATCATGGAGGCTTCTCATCTAGAAGCTTTGATATCTTCTTCTTTTTCTCACGTACGAAAGGTTTTTTCACCCTTAAATATAAGAAAAAAGTGATGTTGTTGCACCTTGTAATGATGCAACATGCGACAAATTGGGTTGTCTCTCATTATTGGAAAGCAACAAGCGACAAGTCTTAAATTTTGGGATTTTTTAGAATTTCTTGTTTCCAAAAGACTTCTTCCCAACTCTACTTCCAAAGTCTTATGATTTGAAGGTGTCATAGAATAGATAGTATTAGCAGCTACGACAAAATGTTGTATAACAAAATTCCCCCCAAAGTATGAAGCTATAAATTCTGATAGATTAAATACTTTTCCTGATGGGTATTGAAAAAGAAAATGTGTCGGTTGTAGACCTATCAAAACACAAGGAAAATTGTAGTATGGTATTTTATCATCATTGAGGTAGGCATCCCCATACTCAAAATATAAGATACTCTAAGAATGGTTGTTGACTAATACATTGAAGATCCATGATTTTCATTTTCTAATGATATGGCCACTAAGAATACATCGTGGGTCCATATCGCCATGATTTAATGAACTCATAGCCACCATAATATACATTATGGATCTATGAATTGTGACAATAACATAGCCATGAATGAATACAATGTGGGTATATGTGACAACTTTAATCTAAATACTTTCCATCTTAACCTAGGAAATCAAAATCATAAGAGAATCCCGTAGGGTATTCACCTTGTTCCTAATTTCGTAGTACAATTCTCACCATGTGAATAGATGTCTTCGAGTCAAACATGGTAGAAACCACTTGATTATCAGTCAATGATGTATACCATTAACAAGTGTGAGAGAAATCACCATTGATATTAATGATTCTCAAGGTACTTTAAGTACACTCGTTTGAATGTGAATTGATGAGTTGAATTCGAACATTCAAATAAATCTTAAGATCAGAGGTCAATGATAAAAACCTCGTCAACAACGAGGATACTTGTCATTAGGGAATGCAAGTTCCAAGGTACTAGTGTATCTTCTAAATCAACTTCCCAGATAATGATTTGGCATTGACATGAAGTGATTCATCGCATGAGGGCCTTGATGTATCCCCCATCAACGACATGAAACAAGTACAATATTTGTAGTGATAATTCAAAATATTTTTTTAGAACTGACTCAGGGATGGCCAATGAGATCGAAGGCTTAAAGGAATGCAAAAGAGGCCAACTCAATAGAAGTCTAAGGTTTAATTTCTCTCAAACATTGACATAATTAAGGTTTTGGAATCACTGACTTGAAGAAGATCACAAGGTAAGATATAGAATCCAAAAGAGCATGATCGACAAGAGACAAGCACATTTCCCAACTTTGACACAAAACAATAGAAGATGTCATGTTCAAGAGTGATTGTTGCCATGAATACGGATTTAAAATATAGATTCCCTTCCCAATTTCCCTCCACCATGCTTGGCAAGTACCTCTTTATTTCTTAATGAGCTCGAGGAGGAAAAAAATGCTCATGTATATGCTCGTCCTTTAGACAAGTCCCTCGGAGTATGTTTAATGAACCATAGGAAGTAGTGGTTTGATCCCATATGGGTCTTGTTGACCACCTATTTCAACTAGGTGTCAACTTCATGTACCATGAAGCTATGTACCTTATGGTACAACATATTTTGAAGACTTATGGCTCAACAGGGAAAATGTTTCCCCTAGCACGTCTTTCTATGTGCTCGGAATGTACGCTCCCCTGCATGGGATAATACTATAATAGGTCAGCATGAGTAAATTTTTATTTAGTTTCCTAGGACTTTATCATTAGGGAATTCCTTTCATCGAGTGTTTGTTTTCCTCAGGTAATTAATCTTGCTTACTAGGCAATTTTAATTATCCTTGAGTTTTTCACTCACAAAATCCTCCATAGTGGTGAAAGGAGTTATAATGATCAATCCCAAAGGGTGAATAAGGTTTATTAATTTTTTAAATGACCATTCTTTTTATCTCCTAGAGTCTTGTGGAATTCCATTAAGTTTTGATAGTGTTTTTTTAATTATTAAAATACTCCATTTATTGGAAATTTTAATTATTTTTTATGTAAAATGTAAAAATTTGTTCCTTGGGGATTTCGTATAGGGGTGTGGGTACTCAAATAAAATGTAATATTACCCTCTACACCATTGGACCAAGTTTCATCTTAATTGGACAATTTTTTCTAGGTCATTGTCCATGAGGAGTCGAAGTGAGTCAAAAGTCAACATTTAATTGGCTAAGGTAAAAAGCCAAAAATTGTAGAAATGATTAAAGTCGTGAGAGAAAGTGGGGAAATGATTCATAATGTATTTCCTAAGTTTTAAAAGTGATTTTCCACTTAGAATAGCCCCCCATGCCAAGACACCAACCAAAAGTGAGTCTTCCTAGTGAAAAGTGTGCCCCCCTTCCTCATGAACTTAGGGGGAAGTAAAGAGTAAAGTGAAAAAAGTTCCAAAACCCTATGTGTGCCCTTTATATAGCCTAACTTCATGTTTGAACAATTGTAAATGGGTTTTATGGCCCCCTCACATCTCATCCCTCAAACCCTAACTCACTACAAAACCCTAAAAGTGCCTCTTCCTTGACTTGTTCTCTCTCTCTTGGATGGGTGACACTTGTAATTCATCCAAGAGGGGTCTATCCTCTTTCCCTCCTTTAAAAGGAATCTCCCCTTCCTCATATTCTCACGAGAACTCTACTATGCCAAAATCTCTCCCATTTCTCTCCCATCTCCCTCTCATTCTCACCCATTTTCTCTCATGATTCTTGGTGCCATTGGGAAAATATTTTCTTGGTTAATAAAATAGAAGCTTTGGAGGATTTCTTGTGTCTCTTAGAGTATTCTTGGAGCCATTGTGTTGTGAATTTATGAGGTAATATTGCTGCAATTTATTTTTTGTATTTCATTTTTTTGTTATATTTCACTTGGAGACCCAAGCAAAGTATTTTGCTTGGGATAGATTAGTAGTAGTATTACTATTAGTCTTTGTGAGTTGTTTCTAGTATATTTGGAAAGTATTTTGCAAGTTATTAGAACACACTAACCTTATTTTGTGTCTTGTAGCAAGGATTCACAAAATATGCAGGTTACCAAGGGCTTGGAGGGGTGGATTTTAGATCTGGAAATCCATTTTTTTCAGCCATCTAAAGCTTCTACATTTTCCATTTTCATTTTCCGCCATATATCTATCAATTTCTAGCATTATTTTCATCTAAAATTGAAAATATAATCTCTTTTTCATTTTCATATTTTTTTATAAATAATTTATGTTTATTATGCTGATATAAAACAACTTGTTCAAATCATTTTTAGTAACCTCCAGAAAGAAAAACTTGTTGTTTTTGGTAGGTTTTTGCAGGTTAAAGGAGAATTTCTGCATCTTTTTGGCCCTAAAAACTCAAGGAAACATCCAAGATTTGGGGTGCCAAACCATCTTCTCTATTCTCACTTTCTAAGCATTGAAAGAAACCCAAAATAGTCTCTTGGTCTTGTGTTCTCTCTACTTTAAATTTTTCTGTACAGTGTAAATAATTTTTGTGTTTTGCCCAATCCTTGCATAGTGATTGGCTTTGCAATCCATGCCATATCATGAAGACTAGATTTAGATTTAATTTTCTGCATTTCTTTTATTTATCCACCTTGGCCAAAACCAATAATCTTGTCCTCCATCTTGTTCCATAGTTGTGAGGTTATTCTTTAATTTTCAAGTCATTTAATTTATTTGATTTTTCCCACACCTTGCATAGTGATTGGCTTTGCCATCCATGCAATATCGTGAAGGTTGTTTTAATTTTTAAATTTTTGAAAATTAATCAAATGCATGCCCCACTTTTGCCCTGTATTCCCTCCCCTTACCACCTTGTAGATCTTGGGTAACTAAGAAAGGGAAAAGGATTGAGTGGCTAGATTAATTAGGCACCCAATTATTATTTCTTCTACCACCAAAAAGGGTGACTTGGGAGGCTACAAGGGGTTGAAGTTGGGGACGAATTTATGACACTACATCTCCTCCTTGCTTGAGCACCCAAGCATTCAGGATTTGACATGTGGAGCTAGGGAAGAACCTTTGTTCTTCTTATTGAGCACCCAACACTTCCTTTTGGTTGAAGGGATAAGAATTAGGGGTAGTCACATAGTCTAGGATTGCATCTTTCACACTAAATTTCCCCTTAATTCAAGAGAGACTTAAAAATTTCTAAAATCAACCTACACACTCTTTCACAACATTTACTTTTCAAGCAAGTTACTTTTTCAATCAAGTTATTTTCAATCAATTTTCTTTCATGTGAATACTTGTTTCAAAGCCTCTTTATTTCTAGCATTCTTTATTTATTTGAACATAAGTTTAAAGTTACATATTATGGATATCTCATAACATTGTTTCATTCTTTTGTAATTGTATTATCGTTGTATATCTCATTTAATCATTCTAGGTAATATTTAGGTACTGGTCTAATTGTTGTATAAATAAAGGGTTTGCTTGTCATTGAAGGAACTGCACTTTTGCATTTTTTGTCTTTCATTGGGTTGGGTTTTCTTAACAATTAAATCAATTAAATCACAGATCATTAATCAAACTTCACATAGTTTAATAGGGTCTACCCCCCTTGGCTTCCCTAGGAGTAAGCCTAGACGGAAGAGGTCTAGATCGAGGTGACAATGGGTATAGACTTAGGTTTGCACCTCCAGGGACACACCAAGTGGGTTGGAGACTTATCAACAATAGTAGGTGTTTATAAGGACGACAGCATGTCTTCCATTGTATATTTTGTAGATCTAGAGGAAGTAAACTCTGTGGTTTTTATTGTTTAGAGAGTTTGAAAAACACTTAAAGAAAACTCCAAAAAAGTCCCTTTTTCGTGAAGTTTAGTCTCCCAAGTCTGAAAAAGTATAAAATAATCCAGGGGAGAACTCTTCTATCAAATACATATGTACCCCTAGAGCATACATTTTTCGTAATTAGACTAACAAGGCCAAAAAAGGGGTAAACTACCACTTGAAAAATTCCCTTTCAAACCTTTTAATGAGTGTGAAAGGAAGCAATTTAACTCAGAAATATTTTTGTTTTTAATAGGGTTTCGAAAAGAGCTTAAAGAGAAAGTCCCTTTAGATTTTTTTTTTGAATTTTTAAAGTTTTTTCACAAAAAACGATAAAAATAATACATCACCTTAGTTCCATGTTCTGTATAAATTTCCTTGGCTGCATAAAATCAAACAAAAGTATTTATATCCCTTCAAACTATACAAAAGTGGTTAATCATATGAAAAATAATATGCCAATGAACATTCTCTTAGGTCAAAAGGGGGAAAAATTCATTAATTTTTACCCTTTTACCATTTTACAACTTTGAGTTGGAGAAATAGTCAATTTGTGCTGAATTTTTAAGTGTTGATTTTGAATGATCCAAGAAACCAAATCCAGTTATGTCTATTCTAGGTTGGTCCTTTCTTCATCCCCTTTCAATGTTTTTCCTTTTTAAAGCATTTTATTCCATTTCTAGGCATTTATGGGTTCTAAACCAATCCCTAAATTGCGTTGCAAGGTTGTCACAGACATCCTTTATCGAGGACTGTGAAAAAAAAAGTTGTCACATTATTCCTTGTCAAGAAGTGTGACAATGTCTCTCTGTTTTTTAAAATGCAGAGTGACAAGCGCAAAATACAAAAAGTTTTAAAAATAGGGTAAAAGGGACCCACAAATTTTGAATTTTGTGTATGGTTGAGGCTTGTTTATGTTGTTTGCTGGTGTTTTTCTTAACAAAATGTTGGAATCGAGGGAAAGAGATCATGATATCGAAGATAAAATTTCTCTGAATGATCCAAATATAATGGATTCCCTTTGAAACTGTGGATTGTTGAAGTTTTTTAAGCTCAGTAGAATGAGGGCTCAGGTTCCTCTTCTAGAACATCTAGTGAAGATATGGGATCCTAGAGATCAAGTTTTTAAGGCTGGGGTCCACGATATTACTCTTGATATATAATATATATACTTCTTGAACGGATTATCTAGGAGAGGGAAAAGGGTCTCTCTATATGGATTTTGAGGAGGGGCTATGAAAACTGAGACTCTCGTGATAGACCATTATTTTCTAGTGGATAGTAAATCTAGCGGAAAGATCCCAATTCGTGATGTGAGAGATCTCTCTTTGAGGAAAATATTATTTACCATTGTACGGGTGGCTAGGAGTCAAGCGATCCATTTAGCTACCAATGATCAGATGCAGTACGACATTGATTGTATGGCCCCTACTGTGTTTAACTAGTGTGAGGGATTGTTGGAAAACATGAAGGATCAACTGACCAAGTGTAAAATTGTCCGGTTGAAACAATTTGGATATGGATCCATTCTGGTGTCCTTTTTCTTGGATAGGGTTCCTACCATGTGTATTCAGAGAAAATAATAGGAATAGGATCCCAATCCATGAGATCCACATATGAAGATGTGGGTAGATATGATATCCTGCCATGGTGGTGAACCAATTGTATGTTACGATTGTACCTTCTTCAAATGGTTGAAGACCCAATTCATTATGATTGAAGATTATTCATATGAAGGGGTAAAATTCTAGGGAGACCTAGATCTTATTCTCCCATAGGGGCACAAATGGGGAAATGCAGGTAAAAATAAATAAAAACTCTTTTTATTTTAATGTTATATATATTTTTATTTGTATGGTTTCTAATTAACATTCAAATTGCAAACATTAGTCAACCATGAGCATATGGGGCTTCACCTATCTAGTGATGGGGTGAGATTGATGCCATGGTAGCACAAGACCGAGAGTTTGATGATGAGATTGGAGAGATCAAGCACAAACTCAAGGGGTTGACTATGGACATCCCAAATATACAGATTGATGACCTGTCACATGGATTCTAGTGCCACAACGTTACAGTTTTAGGATGGATAGCTCGTCTTCTTCGACCTGTGGCCAAGGAAGTAGTGTGTTACCGTGAGCACCACCATTAGGATCTATTAGTGGTCATGTTGACCATCAACATTTATGATTTCGAAAGATACAAACTTCAATAATTTTTGTAATATTTTGAAACACAATCTTTTTTGAAAAACATTAATACAAAAATGATTTATATTTTTGTTTCTATTGTGTATATAATGTGTATGTAGTTTTATAAATGACACAAATGTCTATATAGCACATAATTTTCTGAATCATATGTAAGTGTGTTTAAATAACTCAGAATGTATTGATATTCTAAATAATCAAAATTCCTTTCCAAGAGACATACTCGTAAAAAGATCCTTAAGAGCGTGGGGTTTCTAATAGAATAAATATTAGCCAATTTTCATACCACAAGTTGAGAATCCAATCGGACAACCAAATGTTGAATTCCAAATGAAATAGCTTCAGATAAGAGTTCAATTACTGCACTATATTCCACAGTATTATTAGTTGTGCAACCAAGACATATGCCATGTAAAAAAATTAACTCATCAGTGGGAGTATAGATATGCCACGCAGTAGATGCAAGGTTTTGAGAACTACGACTAGCATCATCAACAAATCCCACACGAGGTAGAGAGAACATCGACATATGTAAACCAAGCACAAATAATGATAAACAGTAAACATAAATCGTGTAAAAGTTTAGAAAAGATGATCACACCAAATAATGATACAATGTATACAAAGAATGAATGAATAATGACTCTAATCATAGTACTTTTTAAGGTAAATCCGATACTGAGGCTCATCCAAAGGAACACCATCATAATCGAATAAATCATAAGCCCCTTTTTCTAAGACACGTTTCACAATGTAAGGGCCATGCCATAAATATTCGAATTTACTTGCTCCTAGTATATCCTGATCCTGATCATATAAAAGGACCAAGTCACCTTCGGAAAAAACACAAGCTTTAATAGTCTTCTCATACTGATATTTGACACATTTCTTATGAGTTTCATTAGCCAAAGTGACATCACGAAGATTTTCATCTAGTCGAGTCAAATGAAAAAGACATTCTTTCTTGACCATTGTGTTAGGAAGTAATTCCACAACTAACTTTAAAGATTGTATTTCATACTCGATAGGTAACACAAATTCTAAACCATAAACAAGATGAAATGGAGTGAAACATGTGGCCATTTTAACTAAAGTACGATATGCCCATAACGTTGAAAATAGAAAAGTATGCCAATTAGTTTTGTGAATATCTATCATCCTACAAAGCATAGTGGTCAAAGTTTTGTTCGTATCTTTGACTTGACCGTTGGCCTGCAGGTAATAAGGAGTTGATTTTTCATGTCGTAAACCCAACTTGGTCATTAATTTCGCCATCATATGATTTCAAAAATGAGTGACATGATCAGTGACAATATATTGGGGCACACCGAATCGAGTGATAATGTGGTTAAAAAAAAGTGTTGTAGTTTTCCCGATATTATTGAATGTAGGCATCACCTCAGCCCATTTAGTGAAATAATCTATGACAAAAATGATGTAACCATGCCCCCTAGACGAGTGAGGTTTACATGTCATGAATTCAATACCCCATTTGGAAAATGGACCGGCAGAAACTACAGGGTGAAGAGGAGCAGGAGGTGCATGGGGTTTGTGATTATGAATTTGGAATGCATGACATTTTTGGATTGCACGGATACAATATTTAAATAAGGATGGCCAAAAGTATCTTTCCCTCAAGATCTTTAATGTAGTGGCATATGCAGACATATTACCACTGCATGCTCCAGCATGGCAATCATTAAGTACTATTTTGGCTTCTTCATGTGTTAGACGTCGTCGAAAAATAAAATCGATACTACAATGATAAAGTGTATCAACAATAATGATATATTGATGAGCTTGGTATCGAATACGATGACGATCTGTACTAGAAAAATCTGTCTGAAAGGTTTGAGTTTGGAGATAGATGATCATATCCCCATACCATGTATTATAAGAGTTGATCATAAAAAGTGATTCATTGGGAATTGTCTCTTTTGTCAAACTCTTTGTTTTAGAAGAGGGAAGGTCACAAATCAAATCTGCAAAAACTAAGGATTTCTTATATTTGAATTTTTTGAAATCTAAATAAAATTCATATATGATGAAAATCCATTTGAAATATTTTCCCCCAAGCACCTAACAGGTCAAGATATTATGCATGGGGTTACAATCAGAAATAACAGTAGTTTTTCCAAGGAGAATATAATGACGAAAATGTTGGACTGCTTGAACAACAACCGAAGCTAATTTCTCCACATCTGATTATTTGACCTCTGTCAGAGCAAGGTTTTTACTCAAATAGTAGATCACATGTTCGTCGTGTGAATCATCTTCTTGAACCAACACCATAAAAATGGTACTATCGAAAGTAGAAAGGTATAAAAATTAGTCATGGATATAACCGGGGGATATATAAAGATGTATGGGTTAACACATTTTTTAGGGCTTCAAATGCTTGTTGAGTAATGTCATCCCATATAAAAGGAACCCCTTTCTTAAGTAGTCGAACAAAACATTTAGTTATTTCCACATAATGAGGAATAAATCGACGCAAAAAAATTTCCTTCCCTTGAAAACTTTGGAGTTGGCGTAATGTTGAAGGAGGAGGAAGATTGACGATAGACTCATTCTTCAAAGGATCAACATGAATCCCTTGCTTGGAAACAATAAAACTGAGGAGACATCTTGATTCCACACAAAAAATACATTTATGTGGATTTAAGTGAATATTGTAGAACTGACATCTGAGGAGTACCGCATAGACATGGGATAAATGATCTTGACATTGCATAGAATGTGCAGGTAAATCGTCAAGATATGGTTGAAAAATATGCTTAATATCATGAAAAGCATAAGACATATCTCTTTGAAAAGTGGCGTCTAAATTTTTAAGTCCAAAAGGGAGTTTCTTATAAGCAAAGGTACCCCAAGGACAGATGAAAGTAATTTTATGTTGATCCGAAGGAATTATGTTAATCTGATTATAACTAGAGAAACCATCCATAAAGGAGAAGATTTCATTGTCGGCATGATCATCAACGATCTGGTCAACGAAAGGAGTCAAGTAATTATCTTTAGGACAAGCCCTATTGATATCATGGTAATCAACAGACACACAAATTGTACTGTTTTTCTTAGTGACCGGGACAATATTTGAAACCCAATTGGTAAGAGGTACTAGATAGATGAAACCTGCTTTAAGAAGTTTTTCAACTTCCATTTTGATATAAAGGATTTTCTAGGGTGAACTGGATGAAGAACTTTCCAGACAATCTTGGCTCCAGGATATGTCTTAATCTCATGAACTATAATATCCAGGTGGATCCCAGGAACTTCTTCATAGGACCAAGCAAACATTTCGCAAAATTATTTGAAAATTTATCTATAAACGTTAATTTCTTTAGGAGAAAAAGAGGCACCGATATGAATTTTTTCCACAATTCCAGGTTTGATTGAAATATCAATAGGAACAGTAGAAAAAATGGCTCCCAAATTCCCCTCAGATAAAATATCGTAAGGGAGGATAGGAATGGGAGGATCAGGAGATACCGCAGAATGAGTCTCAAGCTTAGGTCTAAGGAAAAAGGAAGAACAATGATGTCCATCATCCCATGGAGTTTCTTCTAAGGACATAACTTCCATGATACCTTCATCACCGAGAAAAATATCATTGAAAGTATCAGGGGAACTTATAAGAGAGGTAAGCTAGATAGAGTGAGAATAATCATCTAAGAATGGACTCATTTGATTAGATGCATCAGAAGGAGATGTAGAGGAATATTGGATGTCTTCATAAGCCAATTAAACTGAGCTAAGTGGCATTCGATTGTCATAATTATCATATTTGTTTGGATTAGGAATTACTCATGGATCATATGAACTAAGGGATTTACCAATACCAGTCAAAATGATATTGATTTGGGCGACAGAAGGAGAAATGTTAGGTGGTGGGAGTGGAAATGTTCCTAATAACGTTGAATCTTTTAAAATACCCACACCAACATTATCATAGGAGGAGGATGAGATGTTCTCTATGAAAGGTACACTACCAACGCGTGAATCAGAATTAAAGTAGGAAAGTTGGTCAAATGTAACTATTTTTCCTTGATGGGGAAAATGTAGTAAATGAAACAAGGTAGAAACTATGGAAGACATGGTGTAGATCCAACTACGTCCTAAGAGAACATTGTAGTCTAGAAAAGCATCAACTATTTAAAATTCAACAATGATTGTTTTACCTTCCAATATGATTGGTAATGCATTAATAAATCTGTATATCGTAAATCCTCTACCATAAAAATATTTTAATGTATCAGATGATTGATTTATGGAAGGAGAGACAATATCTTTCCAACAGTTAAGATACATCACACAAGTCGAGGCTCATTCATCAATAATAGTACAAAAAATTGTCTTATCTCATACGAGAACTTGTATTCGAAACACAAGTTGATGAGGAAGTCGTGGAATATGAGTTTCCAATTCAATGACTATCGTATTTGAATTATTAGGGTCAAATCCACCTATAGATTACAATAGTTTTTTTCGTTTTGTAGGGAAACTTTTAAGAACATCGAGATCTGACATCGCAAAGGGTGTTTGAGCTAAACCTTCCACAATATTGTAGTTTTGAGCAGCTCGTGCATGCAAATTAAAATACAACTTACAAATAACACCTTTGGGAGGTGGTTGTATAATTATGTCAAGTCCAGGTTTATCAATTTGCAAAGGACTAGAAGGGGGTGGAGTAGATAGGGAAGGTTGATCATTAACCTTCTTGGTTGTATACAAATAGTATTTTCCTTATGTAGTAAGTGAGACTTCTTTATCTTTATCTGTAGTAAACATAAGTACATACAATTTATTTGATGCAGAGTGTTGATCTTGAGTGACCATTTGAGTTTTCTGAGAGGGAAAAGGATTAGTTAATACAACGGGTGCAGGAGAAGTTCCTTCAATAAAATGGTTAACATCCACTTGACATGGAAAATCCTTGGTATAATGGTATTCTTCACAAATTAAAGAAGGAAAATTAGGTTTCTGTTTCTATGCCTCATTAGCAGGTGGTGTTTTCGATTTGTCCTTTTGATGGGAATTTTGTTTAGCTTTAGATTTTCCATTTTTATTACTTCTATATGATTGGTCGTTACCAGATGTCGTGGTTTGAACTGTGTTAATTTCATACATTTTATCTGGAGAAATAGGAGAAGTAGTAGTGTTAGTAACTTGAGTGGTACTAGGAGTAGCTTTAGATTGATTTGAAGGTTTACCCTTAGGTTCTTGAGTGACAGAACCAACTATGCCATCATCAACGTGTGATGATGTAGTAGAGACAAAAGTTGGATTTGTCGAAGGTCTAGGATCTTTGGTAATTAAATAGTACAAAGTGTCAAGTTGTGAATACACAAGATCTAAATACTAAGCATGAGAAATATATTTCTCTTTGGTTATGGTGCCTTCCATAGAAACATCATGAGCGATAGGAGGTAGCAAAGATTTAGTGAACCAATCAACTAATAATTGATCCAGGATTCCATCTTTGTTAGGATATTTAGAAACTTAGAAGTTAGTTAATATCTACTTGGTCTAATGTGTCGTTAAGTAAAAGTGTGTTTCTTTAGTATGAATTAGTATGCATTTGTAGTTAGGAAATCCGACGGTCATGATATGTTCTCGACATAGAGTGATCCGATGGTTCATACTCTCCTTGATATTAACGACCATTGATCCGTGGCTTAACACCTGATTGGTCCATGATCTCTATTAAAATAGCATGGAGAGTCATTTTCTGAATGATCGATTGTGAGAAAATCTCTTGTAAAATCTCTCTGTAATATTTTTCTTTGCATTAATAAACTGCTCCAAGTGGTCGCGTTGGCTGGGGCCATGGATGTTTCCCCGTAGGGGTTTTACCAGATGAAAAAATCGGTGTGTTGATCTTTGATCTGGTTATGTGAGTGGTTATCGAAGGTGTTTGTCCTCTGTTGGAATACCTGTGTTGTCGAACATGGTATCAGAGCCTGTTTGAAGACCCACTCTTGTTGTAGATCGATATCGTGAAGTCGAGTTGCCTCATCTCCATTTTTTGTCATTTACATACATTTTTGGGTTGAGAGGACTGTTCCATTGCATCCAGATCATTCGTTTAAGCCAGGAAGACTTTTCATTTCACTCGAAAAGGTTTCCTTTTTCCCAATATACGACCATTACAGTCAGATCTGGAGGTATAAAGCTTGAATACACTTTTTTTTAAATTTCTGTAGAGTAGTATTTTGGTTTTATTTCAGTTTTTATTTATTTATTTCTGGGTTTCTACTCTTTTAGATATGCATATGATATTTTCCCCCAACCTGTTCGATCTCGGAAATCAGAAACAAATAGGAAAAGGTGCATCTTCCGGGTAAGCTAACCGAGATCTAACCCTTATTGTCATCGAGAAGTGAAATGTTTTTCTTATGTGAAAAGAGTTTTTTTTTAGCACGCTCTCCAAGGCCGTCTTCAACAACAAAAAAAACAACAACCACACCCCCAATCCTCCTTCTAAACATTACAATATGTTTTTCTAGATCATTTGGTTAAAAGTTGCCTTATTAAGTAAGGGGTCTTGAGTTCAAGTCTCTCTTTTGTTACCTTTTTTGAAAAAGTTCATGCTAAAATTCTGAAGTGTATTTCACTTCAAGTATAAAAGTGAATCACTATAAGTATCTTTAATGTTTTATTTTAGAGTTATTCATTATGTTATAAAGTAACTTCATTGTAAAAGTGATCCCCACTTATCTTTATAAAAGTGGGTCACTTCATAAAGCAACTTACACAATCATGTGGTCATTTGGTTACCGATTGTGCCTTTTTAAAAAAGGGCATAACTCTAACATCGAAAGTCCGTTTTCAGTGTTGTTTTTTTTAAAACCGCGTAAATTTTCGATCTCTTTCCATCTAGATCATCATTTTCAGTTTTTAAATCCACATTATCTGCATATTTAATATGGCTTATACAAGTACTGTCTTGCTTACCAACAACAACTACTTCCAATGGAAATCTCATATGGAAGATTTATTAAGAAGTAAAGACTTGTACTGGATTACCTTGGGAAAGGAAAAAGCACCCACTTATGCTGATAAGAAATCCAAGTGGGATAATAGGAATGAGAAAGCACGTGGACTAATTGAAATTTCCATCTCTCCTGATTTAAGGTACCACCTTCAAGATATTGATGACCCCAAAGAAGCTTGGAACACAATTGAATCTGTGTTTGGTAAACTCAATATTATTCGAGCACAACAGTTAGAAAATCAAAAACTGACCTTGAGTCCAAAGGATTTTTCTTGCCTTGGAGACTATCTATCTAAGTTTAAAACACTCAGAATTTTATGTGAAGAATGTAAGATAAAGATGAAGGAAGATTGTTGCATCTATCTTATTCTTTCTAAGCTAGGTAGTGCATATTCTGTGTTTATATCTACCTTTTCTTCCATGAGAGAGGCTCTAGGGGAAGAAGCTTATGAAAATCCCACTCTTGAGTCCTTTTGTGCTTCTTTGATTTGAGAGGAAGATAATCTTGTACAATTTGGAGTGATCAACACTGCAGGTCCCTCCAACAAAGCCTTAGTTACCCAGTAGAA
>SNQJ01S0025842.1:42105-53947 GCA_010110895.2 Picea sitchensis
AGTTGGTGATCTTGTCGGTGATCCTTCAGATCAGCGTCGAACACGTTCACAGTTCCAACGTGCCTCTTCTCTTCTGGCTCAAGTTTCAGAGACTCATGATCCAGAGACATTTGCAGAAGCTTCAGGTAATCCAGATTGGGATACAACAATGAATCAACAGTATCATTCTTTAATGGAAAACAATACTTGGGATCTTGTACCTCTTCCAAAAGGAAGAAAACTTGTCATATGTAAATGGGTCTACAAAAATACGTATGCATCAGATGGAAGTGTTGAAAGACACAAGGATCGGTTAGTTTCCAAAGGATTTTCCCAAGTTGAAGGAATTGACTATAATGAAACCTTTTCCCCTGTAGCCAAAATGAATTCCATCCTCCTTGTTCTTGCCCTTGTCACCTCACATAAATGGGAGGTCCATCAGATGGATGTTAAATCTTCCTTCTTGCATGGCGATTTAAAAGAATAAATCTACATGGAACAACCTCCTGGATATGTCCAGAATGAATCTAGCCTTGTTTGTCACCTCAAGAAATCTCTTTATGGTCTAAAGCAAGCTCCCCGAGCTTGGTATGCCAAAATGGACAGCTTTCTTATTGCCACCGGATTCTCTAGATTCCATTCTGATCCTAATGTCTATACCAAGAAAGTAGGAAACCATCTCATAATCCTTGTCCTTTATGTTGATGACCTTATCCTTACTGGTAGTGATCCAAAACTTTTAAACCATGTGAAAACCAGCCTTAAGAAGAAATTTGAAATGTCTGACTTAGGCTTTTTGCACTATTTCCTTGGCCTCCAAGTTTTGCAAACCAATGAAGGAATTTTTCTTTCTCAGTCTAAGTATGCTTGTGACCTTATTCATCTCTTTCACATGGATGATTGTAAACCAACCCCTTCTCCCTTACAGTTTGGAGTCAAGCTTACTGCCACCTGTACTTCTCCTGAAGTTGATGCCACCCTGTACCATCAGTTAGTTGGTATCCTCTTATACTTGACTCATACCCGTCCCGATCTTTCCTTTTTTGTTGGTATTGTTGCCCGATATATGCAAACACCCCACGAAATACATTGGAAAGAGGATAAAACGATACTTTGCTATGTCCATGGTACAATTCAGTTCGAGATACATTACAGTTTAGGGGGGACTCCTTTATTGGTTAGTTTCACTAATTCAGACTGAGTTGGCGACCTGTCACTTGGACCTGTAAGAAACAATAGGCTATTTCACTTTCTTCAACAGAAGCAGAGTACCGATCAACGATAAATGCAAGTCAGGAAGCCTTGTGGCTTTGACAAATCCTTTCAGAGTTTGGATTCGAGTAGCAACATCCGACTAGCCTTTGGTGCAACAATCAAAGTGCCATCAAGCTCGCCAAAGACACATTTCAACATCAACGTTGTAAGCACATCGAGCTACACATGCACTTCATCAAAAAACGGATTCATGATCAAGTTATTGAAGTTCTCTTTTTCCCTATGGAAGATCGAGTTGCAAACATTTTAAAAAAGTCTCTTACAGAAGAGAAGTTCTCCAAACTTCGATCAATGTTAAGAGTTCAAGAAGTTGTCATTAAGGGGGGATAGGCTCTAATGCTCCCTTCCTTCTCCTATTGTGTCACTATTGTAAATCCTTCAATCCTATCCCAAGTTTTTCTTAAGGGGGGATGTTAAGATATTTAGACACTTAGGAGTTAGTTAAGATCTACTTGGTCTAATGTGACGTTAGGTAAAAGTGTGTTTCTTAGTGTGTTTCTTTAGTATGCATTAGTATGCATTTGTAGTTAGGAAATCCGACGATCATGATATTTTCCTGACATAGAGTGATCCAATGGTTCATAATCTCCTTGATCTTAATGGCCATTGATCCGTGTCTTAACACTCGATTGGTCCATGATCTCTATTTAAAGAGCATGGAGGGTCATTTGCCGAATGATTGATTGTGAGGAACTCTCTTGTAAAATCTCTCTGTAATATTTTTCTTTGAATTAATAAACTGCTCCAAGTGGCTGCGTTGGTTGGGGCCGTGGATGTTTTCCCATAGGGGTTTTACCACATGAAAACATTGGTGTGTTGA
This sequence comes from Picea sitchensis, assembly GCA_010110895.2. Taxonomy (NCBI): domain Eukaryota; kingdom Viridiplantae; phylum Streptophyta; class Pinopsida; order Pinales; family Pinaceae; genus Picea; species Picea sitchensis. The sequence continues at coordinate 44,180 of SNQJ01S0025842.1, forward strand.
TCTTTGATCTTGTTATGTGAGTGGCTAATGAAGGTGTTTGTCCTCTGTTGGAATACCCATGATGTCAAACATTATTTAATCAAACGACATCGAAATCGCCATTCATGTATGTGATCTGAAATGTGGGTGGATGTCGATTGGCATAAATACATTAAAATTTCGATGTTAGTTTCATAACAAATTGGCAACTAGAAATGGGTTAGAAAATCCATAGCCAAAGAGTGAAAAGTATAGAAAGTTCCTTGTTTTAATTCTATGTACCATTTAATGGAACTACTAGTGAGCGTGCATCGGAAAAGACGTTAACGAATAGAATCATCATTTAAAGAGTTTGAAGAACAACACAAATGATAATTCATGATGTGATTTGATGGGTATTGTCCAGGTTTTCCATCAAACTTAAGGATGTCACTAGGTAACTTGGCAGGTATGGGAGGCCAAGTAGAAAAATGGTAGATCAGATTGTTGGTAAGTCGAGATAGGTCGAGTAAGTTGAAAGTTTCCAAAAAGGGTAGTTGGACATTAAGGGAAGGTTGTTGGTAAGTAGGGTTCTGATAAACAACATAAGGATCGACCCCTTTATATGGTTGATAGCCCTATTGAGGATTCATGGATGTTGTTGGTATTTGACCATGATAAAGTTTAAAATGTGGATGTCTCATAGGAACTTGAGTAACAACAAGATAAGGATTATATCCTTAGAAATTTTGTCCAATAGGTACTTTCACACCACTAGCTCCACTAGTTTGAGGGATGATATGTTGACTTTACATTCCAGAGAAAGGCATGCCCCCGGAAATTTGACCACCTAAGGGTGGAATGAATCTGATTTGGGATGATACTCTAGGAGGAGTCTATTGACCAAAAGTAGGTATTGGTTGTCCAGTAAAGAATCTCTGAATGGAGGTTGTTGAACAGATCTAGGAACACATTGTTGGAAAAATCCAGGGAGAGGTTGGTGACCGAAACTAGGAAGAGAAGGTTGTTGGCCAAATCTAGGAGGAGATTGTTGACCAAAACTAGGAGGTTGTTGGCCAAATCCAAGAGGATATTTTTCACGAAAACTTGAAGGTTTTTGGCCAAATCCAGGGAGAGGTTTTTTACCAAAACTAGGAAGTTGTTGTCCAAAACCCGAAATTTGTTGGCCAAATACAGGAGCTAGCAAGGATCCTCGAAATGATTCCCCCCCAGTAGGCGATGAAAATCCTAACAGATGTTTTCCCCTAGACACCATGGACCATAGAGACATTTGACCCATAGTTGTAGGTACAGATTGACCTAGAGAAGACTGAAAAGTAGTCCCACTAGTCGGGGTAAGTTGTTGACTAGAAACTGGTTGAGTAGAAGATACTGTAGCAATAATAATTTTTGGGAATTTTCCTATATTCGAAAGAGTTGGACCAAAAGTATCATGCATACCATTCATACCAGTATTCCAAGGAGCATAATGAAATAATGAAGGACTCATCGAAGTACTAGAAAAAATACCACTAAGAGATTGATACCCAGCAGGAATTGATGGTCCACCAAAGTCATAAGATGTACTAGGTCCACTAGAGGTACGAGATGTAGTTGGGATGCTAGTACCTTCAGACATAGGATCTGTAGAAGTGGATTGATCCATTGTTGAACCAATGAAGAAGGACGATGGTGTACGTAACAATGGGTTTTCACTATCTTTGAATAAATAATGATACCAAGTGTTATCTCTCCATGGAGATACAAGTGGTGTGGGTAGTTGAAAAACAATTGAATTTTCACCATTGGATATAGGTGGGATGAAATGAAAATGAAAAATCATTAGGATTATAATATTCAACTAGTACACTGTCTGGAAATTCAGAGTGTTGAGAACTACTATGTAATGGTTCATCTACTGAAATGGGTGAAGGAACAAAAGGTTGAGGACTATAATGTAAGTGTTTTGAGTCTGAACTTGGTGAACGAGGTATTTCAATTTTTTAATCTTGGGTGACTTCGGGTTCAACAAGTTCAGGTTCAATATTTTCAAAATTGGGTTCTTCCATCCTAGTATTTTTAGGTTGATTTACTTATGATTGTTCTACAGTTTCAATAACAATTTGTAGTTTTGTAGTCTCAACATTGGTATCTTCTTTTTTGGTTCTTTAGTGGGTAAACCCAACATTCTACGATAATGAAATGAAGGTTCCGCCACATTTTAAATTTTCAACAATTGTCGATTATCTCCTAGGTCATCTAATGCAAACAACAAAACACTCTCTAAGAAATCTAGAAAGAAAAAACACCAAGAAACAAGATCTTATAACACTACCACCTTGTGTAAATACCCTAAATATTATGGAAACTAAGGTCACCAAATCGTAATCAACCTCCAGGCGGGTACAATTAACAACCAGGTCCAAAAGTATGGGCAAGATATATGTTGCACGAAATTGCAAGTAGTCAGTGCTCCCCAGTGTATCGTGACAAGGGACTAATCACCTCTTGTGGATCCTTGAAATCTGGCGATGGTAAGTTTACCAATCACCTGCGGGTTTTGGTGTAACGACAGTCGTACTACCAAAAATTGGTATTAGAGCTAGAGGTCATGATTTCGATACACACTTGGCTCATGCTGAGGGGGAGATTGTTTCACGAAATTGCAAGTAGTTAGTGCTCCCGGTGTATCGTGACAAAGGACTAATCGCCTCTCGTGGATCCTTGAAATATGGTGATGGTAAGTTTACCAATCACATGCGGGTTTTGGTGTAACGACAACCGTACTACCAACAATATAAGGTTTTAAATTCCCCAAGAGGACTGAGAACAAGAGGAACATATAAGCTCTAGAGGACCCTGAACGGATTCAGGATTCACGAAGTTTCGAGACCAAATGAAAATATCCTAATATCAAGAAGAACCCACAATATACTATCGTTCCACTACATTTGGTCAAGCCTCAGAGGGGTAATCTCCACTGCTCTCCTACATGCAACCTCATGTTTAGCCCCTATGTGAGAGGGGGCTCTCGACTATGCATATACGAAATTGGATTTTCTCTCCTTACCACAAGATTCTATATTGGTTTGGAAGCTTTGGAATTTTTACCTCACAAACTAGTCCAAAACTCTAGCCTAAACTAGTGTTGGTTTGCTATCAAGAAATAAAAAGTGTCTGATGAGTTTTGTTAAACTCTTTGTTTTAGAGGCTATTTTTTACACAGGGTTATGGAAATGAAATTTATGATATAAAACCTTGACTCAAAAGTATGCAAAATGATATGAGATGAAAATTTAAATTCGATGAATCTTATGTATGCGAGAGAGGTTTCTTCTTTTAAGAATACAAGTTATCTTTCTAAAATGCCTAAAAATAAAGATCTTTTCAAATAACACAAATTCCGATTTTAAATGATTCAATTCCAATTTTCCTCAGAAGATCTAGAATGCAATAAAATTCTTCTTTATGAAAAATAAATATGCTTCCCTTTTAAACTTTCCCTTTCAAATAAAGATATGAATTTGCAAAAGAAAGAAAATAGATATACTGAAGCAAATGAATCAAATCCATAACTTAAGAAAAGAGAAAAAATTATAACAAAGCTCCAAATACTTAGAATCAAACTCAATTCAAAAGTATTGAAACAATTCTTTCAACATGATAATTCAAAGCCAAAGAATTCACTGAAGAAAACACTCAATCACTATCTAAAAAATCTCTAAGAAAACAATAAAAACAATAATTAAAAAACACTCAAAGTGTTGGCTAAGAGAATGTATCCTTTTCAATACAAAAAAGACTAAAGAAAGCAAGCTAAAAAATACCAATGGAGAAAAGAAGTTCCATATTACCAAGAAGTTTGTAAATCAACAAATGAATCATCCCAAACACTTCTATAACATGAGATCTCATACATGGGAAAGAAAGAAATTTAAAATAAATTTTTCAGAAGATAGTCATAGGCAGATTTGACAAACAATTCGACAATTTAAGTTGTCACGGGTAGAGAAGCATACACAGTGCAACAATGTCGCTCTATACCTCAAATGAAAGTGAGACAAGCTACTAAAGTTCAGAAAAAATAAAAATAAGATCAAAGTTTCTAGAATAATTTGGGATTGTCTGATCAAACAAAGTGAAATGATGACTCAAGAATACTCAAACAGGACACATGAATCTCACTAGAATATCAAATCTAAAAGATCGTTCCCCAGTATGGTCACCATTTTCGTCGTGGATAAATTAGTGAGTGCGGAAACAGACCAATCTCCCTAGTTCAGGCACCGGAAACTAGAACAAAATCAAACAAAATACACTCTTTTCCTTAGGTTCAAAAAAAACATAAAAGACAGAAGTTCGTACCTTTTTAATTATCGTTTTTCCTTGCAAGTTGTAACTTCAAGTTCTCAATTAAATGCTTCCTAACAGTAGAGATCTGTAAGAGGAACAAAAAAAATAGTGAAGTCAACCAATATCTATATATCTCAATAAACCTATGTAAATAGCCAAGGAGAAATACACACAAGGATCATTCACAATCTTAGTTAGGAAAGGAAAATGTATCACTATATTAAATAATTAGGAAACATATTACAATCAGTGCCTTGGCATTAACAAGATCCTTCCAATAGTTCAATGCTTCAATACCCTCATAGCCTCCATAGATTCCATCATCATCACTAGAACACTTTAGCACAACTAAATCTCTTAGGGCCAAAGTGAGATTCACAAACTCTCAATTACAAATCTGGATATATTCTCAATTCACCGTAATTTCATTATTCCTCTATTCTTTCTCCCTTTTTCCTTTGGAAGATGCCTCTTTTTATAGAGTAGAGAGGGAGCCATGAGGAGGTTAGGATGAGAGGTTATGATCTCATCAAATCAGGAGAGGTGGGTGAGATCCACACTGATCGATAAACAATTCATCTTGGAGGATTATCATCTAGAAGCTTTGATATCTTCTTCTTTTTCCCACTAACAAAATGTTGTTGCACCCTTAAATATTTGAAAAAAACGACTTTGTCACACCTTGTAGTGATGCAGCATGTGACAACTTGGGTTGTCTCTCCTTCCTAGAAAGAAACAAGCAACAAGTATTAAATTTTGGGATTTTTTAGAGTTGCTTGTTTCCCAAAGACTTCTTCCCAACTCTACTTTCAAATTCTTATGCTTTTAAGGTGTCAGAGAATAGACAGTATTAGCAACTATGACAAAATGTTGTATAATAAAGGGGGCACCTACTCTTCCTCAAATGCATCAGTAGGAACCTTGTATATTCTTACTTGAGGATTTGAAGGATCTTTAACAAATACATAATTTCCTTCATCTAGTTTTAGACATAGATCAACAATCGATTTTACAATACTCCACTTATTGGAAGTGTTCAAATTAATATGCAAAGCAAATTCCTTGTCACTTTTTCCTCGCCTTCATTCATTGTGTTTTCCCATGATAACCAATCCATTATAATTTGGTGCAATACGATATTGAACTATAAGCATAGACATTACTTTATTTTCATACAAGTCTGTGAGTCATGCAAAGAGTGTCATTTCCATCCCTTGGTCATTAAAGATAATAAACTACAAGTATACATATAGATCCATGTATTTATTAGTTATATCGATACTGAAACATATGGTGCGTACAAACACAAATGACTTTTGTCAATATTTGATATTTTTCCACCTTGGATTTCATTTGATTAGGGTTGGACGACTAGAGTTAGAGATAACACTTGAGTGCAGGGTTTGTCTTTGGACATCCAAGTCTAACATTCAAAACTCTAAAACAATTTCATTGCTAGTGTGGATCATTTTTCTTCCTCCAGTGGTGGAAAACTTGATAGTTGGAATCCTTTACCTTTTAAACCTATAGTTGGCATTCTCTTAGACAATTGAGTGATCTCCTTCTTTACACTTGGCATTAGAGCTTATCATGCAAAAAACTATGTTTTACTTTTATTTCTTGCATGGGGTTTTAGTACCACATCGACCGGGAAGTTGATACGTTAATGTGTATATACACCACTTGTCAGAGACATTAACGACGCATTATGAAAAATAAAATGCCCCTGTGGGCTCCTCTCATGGCTAGATACTTTGTCTTGTGCGTTGTTGTATGGTACCTTGGTGTCGGGCTATTGTTGCGACTTATGGACTTTGATGCTTAGTTTGGAAATTGGGCCTCGGTTCATATGAGTATGAGACATATCTTTTTAATTTAAAAATAAATAGTAATTAAATTAAATCATTATAAAAATGATTTAAGATCATTATAATTTTGTTTTATTTTTTATTTTTGGACCATTTTCATAAAAGACCTGGAATTTGACAACAAAGGAAAATTGAGAGACTGTGGAGATTTTGACACCCTAAATTTAAGAATCTTACAAACTTGGATGTAATGAACCTGAGGATTAGAAAAATTGACGAAGGGCTTGGAGGTTTATGATAGTGAGAAGCTTACTGCATAGCGACACAAGGATTTTAAGGCTAGAAAAGTTGAAAAAATATTGACGAGGAGAGTTAGAACTATTGCAAAAGCGCCAATAGGCCAAGGGATTTGACAGAAATTGAATGAAAAGCTTCAAAATTTTGAAGGTGCAAATTTACATGTGATAACATTGTCTCCGACTGGGGATGGCGTCCTCCCTGCGAGATACCAAAGAACTCATAGAAATTTTTCCTGCATCCATTGGGCTTCTCTCAAGCTTTGAAAACCAACAATCTGAGACTAATCCCATTGAAAACCAAACCACTGCAAACCAAGATGACACTAGTGCACATTGAAGGTTGAAAACTAATACCAAATGTTGCAAACCACAAATGAAAAAATATCTTGGCCAACAATCTTATTGCACACTATACCCTACTCTAACTTGCTGAAGATAGTTGCAAAATCATGTGAAATGAACCTTCCAATGTAAACAATCAAGCCAATAATAATTTGATTTCTTTCTTCTTTCACTCTTTTCAAATAGAAAGAAACATTTGAAGACTGACAACTCATCAAACAACTTTTCTTTACAGTCAAAGCATAGTCAAAATTTAAGTTGAAAAATCCCACCATATACGCAGTTATAGGATCATAAAAGACATGATTTTTTTGATGACCCTCAAGGTATTTTGGGACTGTATCATCATGAATAATTTTTTATATATATTCTTTATGTCAAACCATGGCTTCAACTGTAATTTGTCAAAATCACGTTCTAAAATAAAACACTCCTCATTCTTGACAATGGAGGGCAACTAGGAAAGGTTTTCAAAGAACTGGCTTTGACAATAAAAATATTGGGATTGTATTTGAATCTCTAAGGCTTCAATATCTCTCTCAAGTTTTTTGAAAAAAATTTCAAGAAAAGGAATTTTATCTTTGAAAGAACATTTGCATGACTTTAAATAAGAAGACAAAAATGAAGAAAAAAATTCTTCCACTTCATAATCGGTGTACATATAGTTCCATTATTTAAAACCTTGAATAGAAACAAGAGTTGCTGCAAATTATGTCTTTTCCATCCATGTTTGCAAAAAGAGAACCCAAAAAAATGAAAACGATATTATGGATTTAGAAGGTAAACCTTCAGGCCAACTTCTACATTTTCCTTGGAACGAATCATAAAACAGTCTAAGGAATACATCTTCATGTTTGTCTTTAAGAAGCCCAGTAAAGTCATGGAAATTTGAGATATGTTCCAAATTCAAACTTATATCATCTCCATTAAATTTAGGACCATTCCTTAAAAAATATTCATTTGTAGGAAGAGGATTTGGAAAACCAAGAAAGTATGTTAAGTCCAAACATGTGTACCTTGAAAAAATTGTAGTAGCATCTAAGTTCTTCATCAAATCCAATGGAGCCACCAATACATTCTTCAAGCTTTAAAACCTTTAGGCAATGGAGTTACCATTTGTTCTTTCAAACTGTGGATGGTTTGACAATGGAGTTGCCAGGTGAATGATACATCCAATCTTGATGTCTGATTTATGTTCACCATTAGAAATCAGATCTGGATCTCTATTGTTCTCTCTTGGGGAAGATTTCACATTCTCTCCCTAACAATGATGCCAAAATGTTATCACTCTGTAAATTTTCTTGGCTGCAACAGAAAATATCATAGGTAACCACAAATCTACTTTCATGTTGGAAGCTAACCTTCTACCAGTCCAGAGAGGTCTCTCTCCTAACAATTTTCAAGCAATATAATGGCTAGGTTCTATGAGAATAAAAAGAGTATGAAATGGTTAGTAGGGATGAGAGTAACATCGATGGGGCATGGAGTCATAAAGGAAATCAATTCAAGGTCTTCAGAACTTGGTAGAAAATTTTTAATCTCAGATGCCAGAGAACCAACTATCGCTAGACATAAAATATTTAAAGATAGATATATAAAAAAGGAAACATTCAAAGTCACACAAAGCATCCATATTATATGAATTATGCATAAACTTATCAATCTGAAAATGAATATTTTAAACAAGATATATACAAAGCATATAAAACTATTTCTCCATCAACAATTTCTCATTCAAACACAGAAGAATGCAGTTAATGACAACAAAGAAAGAAAGCACATACACTAAAAACATTGAATACAACAACTGAACACTGGAATCTCTGAGCAAAAAATTCAAACACTTATCTATAAACCTTTCATTAATATTCATAAAATATTACAAAATCAATAGTCTTCTTACTCAACTCTCGAACCAACCCCTTGCACACCGAAATTTACAAAATATATAGCAATGGCTCATCTCCAAGATAAGGGATTCGAGTCCAACTAATTTCCTAACATAGATTTAGTTACAACAAAATAGGAACAACTTATAAACCGACTACTAGAATATAAGGTTCAATTTCTAGATTAATAATTACATGGTAACATCCTGAAAATATATGAATCTAGAACAAAATAATTAATCCCTCGGATCTTGAAGATAATTTGGAATATTTGTTGCAGCTGAAGGTTCAATAAGATGTTGATCTGGATGTTTGGTGTACTTTCGCATCGTATATACATCGGGTAATTTGATATGTTACTGTGTAGATACACCACTTGTCACATAAATTATCGACGTGTTGTGCAAAATAAAATTCCCCTTGTGGGCTCCTCCTCGTGGCTTGACACACTTGGTCTTGGGCGCTATTGTATGCTACCTTGGTGTCGGGCTATTGTTGCGACTTAGGGACTTTGATGCTTAGTTTGGAAATTGGGCCTTGGGTCATATAAATATGAGACATATTTTTAATTTAAAAATAAATAGTAATTAAGTTAAATCATTATGGACTTTGATGTTTAGTTTGGAAATTGGGCCTTGTCTCATATGAATATGAGACATATCTTTTTAATTTAAAAATAAATAGTAATTAAATTAAATCATTATGAGATATCTCTTTTTAATTTAAAAATATTTAAAAATAAATAGTAATTAAATTAAATCGTTATAAAAATGATTTAAGATAATTATGATTTTGTTTTTTAATTTTTGGACCATGTTCATAAAAGACCTAAATTTTCCATTAAAGGTAAATTGAGAGACCATGGAGATTTTGACACCCAAAATTTAAGAATATGACAAACTTGGATGCAATGAACCTAAGGATTAGAAAAATTGACGAAGGGCCTAGAGGTTTGTGATAGTGAGAAACTTATTGCATAACGACACAAGGATTTTAAGGCTGGTGAAGTTGACAAAATATTGATGAGGGGAGTTAGAATTGTCGCAAAAGCGTGAAGATGCCAAGGGATTATATAGGCATTGGATGAAAATATTCAAAATTCTGAAGGTGCAAATTTAC